>JAVXUL010000015.1:1874536-1887870 GCA_035590515.1 Trichilia minutiflora | reverse complement strand
GGGTTCTGCGTGTTTCGTGGCCTCCAGCCGAGAGGAAGAAGAAGAAACCTGCTGGTGCGAGGAATAGTCGCCGTGACCATTTTTTGCATCAACACCAGTAATAAAATTTTTGTTATGTCCTTTAAAATTGACAGTTAATAATGTTTATAACATGGACTATTAATGGAAGATTAATGGACATGATTGCAATATAATAGATATATTGTTATATATATATATATTTTTTGGTATTTGAGGTGTCCAGATCGGTCACGACTTCCGCTTAAATTATAGACAAACCCAAGGAATCGAACCTAGGATCGTACACCTCACCACACAATCCCAAATTCATTCCTACCAACTGACCTACTTACAAGTGAATTTATATTATTATATTTGTATTTTATAATTTAACACTTAAAATATTTTCACATAAAATTTGAAACTTTAACATAAATTTTAAATTATAAAAATTAAAACACAAAACTTGATAAAAAAATGTATGTAACACTTCATAGATTTATTTGTTAAAAATAATCAAAATATATATTTATTAATTTTTTCAAAGTTATAATGATTCATCTGTTAATGTCCTTTTAATTGTATATAAAAAAAAAAAATCGCCTTTTATTTTGCTGTTCCTCAACTTTTTGGGAGGGAAATCCGATAGTTGATTGTTTAGTCCAATTGAGTTGTTTTCTGATTCTTTTTAATTTGCATTATGAATAAATGTGTCGATTGTCATTTGCCAAGCTTGAGTTTCAATGGTTGATCCCGAATTCAGTTACTCCCATTCAAGCTTTTACTTTAGTAGAGAAAACTAGCTTCTTACACAGTGTTGGTGTTGCAGTGTTAACCCAGAAACAGTTCGCGAACATAGAAAAATCGAAAAGATTCTTCGATGCAGATGTCCGAACTTTTAAAATACAGATTTAAGGCAATGCAATAATATATTTCTTCAACCTAGCATTGTGTTAGAGCAATACAACAGTACACAATTTGCGATTTAAAACTGCAAATATTACTTCAATGTTGAGATTGTCCCGAGCAAAGGATGTTATTTTGAACAATTGGAATGGGAAACCCAGCTCCCTATTGAGAGAACTGGCATGCAATGGATAAATGCAGACTGTGCTACCAAAACTAAACAAACATATACCACCCCAGATGTCTGGTTTAGCGGTTTGAAGAATTTAAAGTCTCACCAACTCTTCCCTGAAAAATCCACATTTGAAATTGTATATGGATTCTGTAAAACCAATTATATTCTTTACACATGCATATTTTGTAAATACCTGCCATAAAAGATCAGTTGAAACTGAACTCCTCTTCACCACTTCACAAATTGTTTTCAGTTTTCGATAGGAAATATTGTACAGTAATAGACAAAACTAAAGTGTAAAAACAACGTACATACAATTAATCAGAGTAATCCACCTACATGTCACCTCTGAAGAATGGATTGCTGAAGAATGAGCTATTGAATGTGCCACCTCCGTTAGGGAAAAGAGTTAGGAAACAGATAAGGCCAAGGACGATACCCCAAGCATACCTATTGTCTCCCAATGGTGTGATTTCATCCTTTGCAGGTATTTCTTCTCCACCACGGAAGAAGGTTGCAAATAGGCCCCATACTAAACAGAGGACACTTCCACTCAGACCACCAATACCGAGCAGAAGTGATGTGGCAAATGATAACAAGTTGGCAGTGCTTCTCCCGAACATTGCTTGAGCGATTCGGCCTCCTTCAAGTCTCCCACATGGCAACAAATTCAATGAAGTGACTACCATTCCTGTAGAAGGAAGAGGTAGTTAATAATATGCAATCACAATAGAAAATGGATGAAATAATTAAAAGATGTGAAGAAACTCACCTAAGAGCCCAGCAAATGCAAGTGGATCGCAAGGAACACCGACACCTTCTACTGCATAAGGCAACACATTCCCGAGATCATCTGTATAAGGTCCAATAACATATTGGATGAATGAAAGTAAGGGATTGTTGTAGAAAAACTGCGGTCTTATAAACCTGAAAAGAAAGAAAAAAATAAGCTATCATAACCAGACAAAAACATTCTGGGGGTAATCAAATTGTGTTCCTCTTTTTTTGTTTATCAGAATATAAAAGTTGTTATGGAAAAGAAATAGTAAAAAAAACTTACAATGCATTATCACCACCGTTAAAGCTGCCATCAGCAACAAAAGCAGCAACAGCAAGCACTAGTGATGTCAAATATGCACTAGCTGTGCGTGCAACAGGAATATCAAACAGAGCCTTCCTATTTGGAAGCAATGACTCATAATTGTTCATCACTCCCAAGCACCCTGTCCAATTAGATGGCACAAGAAAAGACGGGCTTAATTTAACACCATAACGAGCTGCCGTTACCCTTGTGGCTATCTGCAAAACAGAAACAAGGCACCTCCTCAGTACACTTTTCTTGAAAAGGCAGATGTTGAAGAAAGCATTTGTTAAATTAGATAAAAATATTGCATGTGTATTGTAAAGCTTCATTACAATAACCTGTTGTTTTCAAATTGAACTGTGTAAACCGTACAGTTTTAGGATTATTCAGAACTGTGATAAACAATAGCCATGCTTTTGCAACTACAGTTGCTCTTATGGTCACTTAGTTTAGCCATGAAAGCAGAAGCCTTTTTGAACATATCCTGAGAACTCTGTGTAAGAAAATAGTACGGTCAAATGCATTTTAGTTGCTGCACAGGTAGAAAACATACCTCCGAGACTCCCAAAATGGTAAGGAACCCACCAAAGAGAGGCACAACATTAGCTAGATAGTCGTCAAATGTGGCATCAGGTTTGAGAAAGAGGCCGCTCATTATAGCTATCGTCCCAAAAGTTGCTACACAGAGAGTAATTGCACTAATATAACCCCACGGAGTGCTCAGCTTGGTTGACTCAAACTGGAGATCCATTTCCGCTTTTGGTTGCACCACGCAAGCCTTAAACAACAAAGAAGTGTTGATAATAGTGCCTCAACAAGTGGCTGTAGCATATTGTTCCAGAAAAGAACATGAAATTGTAAAGAAGAAGCACAGAGCAATTAGCAAGGGAATCATGCATCTAAAAATTCCAGGAGTCTTAACAACCCCTTCGTTCTCCATTTGTTCAAGGACCAAGGTTTTATTTAAAGTTATACAATCAACAGGAAGTAATGCAGCATGGATAGAATTTGAATATATATATATTTTTTTACGAATGAAAATTTTAATAGCGTTAGATATAAATAATGGATATGCAACTAGCATTAAGAAATGGATTTCTTGGACGTTATACATTTACTAAACAAGCAGGTTGTTTCAGCTGAAAGTCAATGATTACGCCTTCATGGAAGCCAAATTATGGCTAATTGAGGAAGCATGGTGTAGGTGGTCTAATAAGATGAAGATCAAAATTGCGAGAAGTTTTTAAAGAAAAGAAACAACATCCTAAAATGTGGACTCTACCAACATATGACGCAACAAAGCTGAATATCAGATCAAGTACCTGCTTTGTGATTTCATTAGTCTTTTCCTCCATGAACCACACTACAACCTCCCTTCCTGCTGCTTCAGATAGCTTTTTCTCCAATTTGGGAATGACCTCTTCAATGGGTTTCCTCAAATTCCCGATAAAAACGCCTCCATCTCCGAATCTTCGAACATCCGTGGCGAAAAATGTATCAAACCCAAAACAGCTCTTCAACTGCATGTCAGACTCAACAAATAAACATGTGTAATGGTTTTGATGTAACCAAGCAACATAATATCCAGGTTGCTTTTTGACATCATGAAACAAAAAGAAAACTACGTATATAATACGTAAACTGACATCCTATAGTTTATTCATTCCCTTTTGAACATAAACAGTTATTATAATATGCAATTGCATGTTTAATACATAAGTCACAATTAAGTATATGTAGTGAAAGAAGATCAAATTGAATAAAATTAAAGCACAATCCTTGACTTAAACTAAAGACTAGCTGCATCAGAAACAGGTATTTAAATGATAAAAATTTTAGATAAAACAAATCCTACTGAAGGAAAGCAGTCACCTTGTTGAGATCAAGAGCCTTAAAGGCCTCTTCAGCTTTCTCCAACCTCTCTTTCTCTCTAGTCAAACTATCCCGAACCAAGCTATTAAACAAGCCCAGAATAGGGTTATTATTGTTCTCTCTGTCAAGCTCCTTAAGCTTCCTATCGGCCCTTTTCTTCTCCAGCTTTATGGCCGCCTCAATCGAAGGATTTCCCATGAATTTCTTGAACTCCTCATCAGTTTTCCAATCCATTTCTTGCTGCTTCTCAAGTTCTTCCTTTTCTCTAGCCTCCACCTCTCGCACAGATCCTTCACTTTCTTTCCCATCTTCTCCGTTATCGCTAGGCTTTTCTTCTACCATTGCAACTGAAGATGAAGGACTTGAAGTTTGATCATGACTTTCTTGATCTTCTTTAGCTGAACACTTCAAATGTTCTCTCGACTTGGAAACTGAAAGCAGCAAAGTCTTTCCACTCTTTTGTCCAAATGGGTTTCTCCCAAAGCATAAAACATATTTATCATCATTACATTCTTGTTCAATTTTTCTCGAGCATGAAACAACAGTACATGGAACAGTTTTGTTCTTGATCTTGTTTTTACATGAAACATGAGAGAAAGGAATATTAATTCTTGGTGAAGAACGTGGAGTAATTAAGAGGGTGGCCATTGTAGTAGAAGTTGTTGTAGAGAACGAAGTGAGTTCTGTTAAGAGAAAACATGGCGGAAGCGTAAAATTTGAATGGAGGGAGGACACGTCCAGAAAATTGGAGAAGTTTAACAGGTGGCTGCGGCGTCGAAGGTGAGGACGAAATAGATCAGACCCCACGGGAAATCTAGAGTTCAAACTGTAACATTCTGTGGTTGAGAAGAGATCAGATCAGTTCGAAGTTGGGATTTGATATTTTGATTTTATAGTTTTCCTTATCCTCTTGAATAAATAGTGCAAGTACTAAAAGAAAAATCGATTGGAAGTGCCCATGCCCACTGTTTTCATATTATGTTTTCGACGAGGTGAAGTGGTTATGAGCGGAGTAGCAATCTATGTTATTGTATTTATTTTTTCAATATTTTTATTATAATATAAGTGAGTATAATAAAATTTTAAATTAATTTAAAGTTGACTTATTTATTAATTATATTAAAATTTTAAACACAAATACCCTTTAATTTGCTTATTATGTGAAAAAATAATGAGTTTGTTCCATCTCTAATGTATTGAAATATATTAAAAGTACGTTTATGTTTAATGTAATTATTTTTATTTAATTTTAAAAATAAAATTATAAAAAATATTTATAATATTAATTTTTAGTAAGATTTATATATTTTTAAATTATTATTAATATTTTATTTTACAATAGTTTTACAGCTATAATAATTATGAAATGTTATTATTTTAATATTATCTATATTCTAACTAATAACACGTATTATTTTATCTTTTTTATGGAATTAAAGTAATGTATAAAATATAAAAGCTTAAAATTTGTTAACTCAGAGTATGTTTCTGCTAATTTTTTAAATACTTAAAAATTAATTTTTACTTCTCTTAAAAAATATAAATTTTAAAATTAAGATAAGATTTTTTTTTAAATTATTTGGTATAATAAATAAAATAATCTTTTTTTATTAAATATTATATATATATTTAATAAGAAGAGAATAAAAAACTCATCTTTTTCAATTTAAATTTTTTTTATACTTTAAATACAAAAAAAATCTTTTGCATTTATTTATTTGACACAATTTTTAACAAAAAAAAAAAAGGGTTACAAAGTACTGAAAAAATAGATCAAACAAACATTCAATCTACAAAAAATGAGGGATGTGGTTGGATGCCAATCTCATCCCATATGATTAGTCTATTTTACAATTATCAGGATGAATTAGAAGTAATTAAGATTTTTATTTGTTATGCCTGGGTGTTGAAAAATAAACCATATTTTTATTATGATATAATATATTAAAAATATTTCATTTTAAAATCTATGTATACTTTTAGTAAACAAGAAAAATAATCTATGTAATATCCTAACTTGAATCATTTAAATATAAATTGAGTTACCACGAGACTTAAAATCATATATATATATACACGATTTTAAAATTTTTAGAAAAAATATTTTATACGTCACACAAATTTTTGTCTTTTTTTATTATTGATAGATTTAATAAAGTTTACCTTGAATAAGTAGAGTCATCGCATTAATCCTTTTTAATTGCTTGAGAACATACATAAAAAAAAATTTAAGAGTAATACCCAATTTTTGGTACTTAAATTTTAATATTTAAGTTAAACTTAAGTTTTGAGAGGATAGAGGAATGTAATTTCAATTAGAAAGAGAGAAAATATATAAATATCAACATAAAATATGCATATTGAAAACTATTATACCTTTCTCTTCTAATATTTATGATAATTTATAATATGTCTCTTAGGATTTTTGCATTTATAATCATTGGATAATGAAAAAAATAGCATTTATTAGAAGAGCTCCGTGTTAACATCAAATAATGAGTTATAGTATTATCATTATCTATATATTTGAGTTAATATAATAATTACTCATGTAATCCTAAATCGTAAATGTTAAGTGATAGTTTTATAATACTTCCAACATCTATATTCACCCCCCTTTTTATTATTTTTGTTTTTAGATTGGAATTTAAGGGAGTTTGAGATAATTGTTTTTGAACCAAAATTCATTTTGGTAAGGAGAAGGATGATTTTTGTTGGTGTCAAGAATCTTAGGTCATCTCTAGGATTTATTCTCTGCACAAAATTCTAACTATAAAACTCAAATATTAGGAATAGTTGTAAGGGATGAAAAAAAATGGCCAGAGAGGTAAGCTTGATTCTTACCCCTAAAAAATATAATAATAAATTTTTAAGCGTACACATAAATCTCATATTTTTTTTATATATATTTTTAAAGTTTTTGTTTATAATATTTATTTTTAATTAAATTTGAATTTATGTATTATATTATAACTTAAATAATTCAAATATTAAAAGTACTTTATATTCAATATATTTTTTAGGAAAGAAAATCATTAATTTTGTAATCATTAGTAACAATATAATGAAATGACACATTTTATGATAATGATTAGCTGTTGCCAACTTATCAGCTCTTGTTATCAACACTACGGGAGAACGACAATTGTCGCATGTAGTTTATTGAAACGATAAGTGCTTTCTTATCAAAATGTTTACGATAAAAAAATTTTATTATTTTTTAAAATGTTATTTATTTTTTATTAAATTATTTATAATAAATATTTTTATAATTTAAAAAATAATAAAAATATTTTTATTAAAAATAAAAAATATATTTTTATTATATATATATATATATATTTTAATTTTTATCATATAAACAACTAAGTTTTATTGTATAAATCTCTAAATCAATATAATTAATTTTTTAAAAAATATTTTAAATTTAGTTTAGAATTTTAATATTTGTTTATATTAAAAAATTTATAAATTAATTTTTAAAAATTAAATTTAAAATATTTTTATCTAATAATCATAAAAGTTTATATATTTATTTTATAATCTAAATGTATAAATATTTTATTTTATTTTAATTTTAAAAATAAAATAAAAATAATTTAAATATTTTATTTATATTATTAAACCACTATAATACTATAAAAAAATTTAATTTATAATTTTATAATTATAAATATTTTTTAAAAAAATTATCAAATATAAATCTAAAATTATAAATTAAATCTTTTATAGAGAATTTAATTTCACTTTCCTTTCTATTTTATCTTAATCACATATTAGTCTAAATATCATTAAAAGTAGACAAATGCTCCCTTGATGTTTAATTACAGCTAGCTTTTAATATTTTATATCTACTAATTGTTACAAGTTGCGAAATAATCTTTAACTCATAGGAGTTATTTTATTTTTTTTATAGTTGTTACATGAAAATAAAATATTATATTAGCTTTGTTTAATTTTCAAAATATCTGAAATTTATTTCTTTTCCATGAACCTATTTAATTATTTAATTTTTAAAACAAGTAACGGTCATTCCATTCATATTATAGATTAAAAATGACAAAATTTAAATCCAAAATATAACTTTGATTACTTGGGTAGTTTGAAAAGTTAATTTTTGGTTAAAAAAAATATAAATTATTTTAATTTGAATAAAATTCAAACACATATTTTTAAGATTAAAATAAATGTAGTATATCTCAAAAATTTATGCTTTTTTAAGTGGTTTAAAAATATTTGCTTCCCAACTTCTAAGACAACATTAATTAGTTGATTAATTAAATATTAATTAATTTAATTAATCAACTAATTACAACATAATTACGTGAGCCCTACTAATCTCAACGTTATATGATAATCTCTCCCCTTTCCTATTATTTTTAAATTTTACTTGCAAACTTCCAAGAGCATAGATTCCCCAGCATGCATGAATTATTTATTTAATGGTCATAATAAATTTTTTTAATTAAAAAATACAGAGATAAAGTTTCGTACAATGCAAAACCCTAAATTTTCTACGAATATATATATATATATATATATATATATATATATATATATATATTAATTATATTAATTAATAAATATAAATTAATCATGGTAATTTATCCAAATAAAATAATATGTATAGCAAATGATTTTGGCATTTCAAACAATTATGCCATTTAAATAAGGATATAATTCAATTAAATAATATTTATTTAATAATTAATTAATTAATTAATAATCAGTGAATTATAAATCCTTTTATTTTCTTTTATATTTTTATAAATTTTATTTATGATATTCTAAAAATTATCAGAATATTTTTTAATATATGGATGCTAGCCCATCATTATTGAGAGAATTTATTTTTTACATTAAAGAATAAAATTATCTACCTATCAATATATCGAAACAATTTAATTTTTATTAATACGAAATATCATTAATTAATTTAATAATATTTATTGTACCCATCGTCATCTACCATTATTATGTGTGACCTTCTAAGTTCACTGTGAGTTTATGAGCCCCGTGCTTGGATCTCGAAGGTATATCTATCATTTTATACTTTTTCTATTCATACATTTGCATTCATTCTATATCCCGTGGGTGTGATTCTATATTCATTTGGGAAGTTGGATTGGTTATGATAAAGTTTCGAGAATGAGAATGCAGGGACTTTTAAGTGGAACCCCAATGATATTTTTCAATTAAGGGAAGGATTAGGGAGAAAGTATGCAATTCGTTTGAACGGATGCAAGATTCGTTCGAACAAAAAATGGAGGAACTCCCTAGAAAAATTCATTATCAAATTCGTTCGATCGAATAACAGTTCGTTCAATTGAATCGATCATTTCGTTCGAACGAATGATCGGCCGTTCGAACGAAAAAGTGAGGAGCTCTCTGACTTTGAAAGTGTCAGATTTGTTCTATCGAAACCTTATTCGTTCGACTGAATCATAATTCGTTCGAACGAATCCCACGATTCATTCGATTAAAGGCATCGTTTATTCGATAGAATGCTAGTTCATGCGATCGAACGGGCGTGAAATGTCAAAATTATCCACTTTTAGAAGTTTCTCCTTAAGAGAACTTAGGGGTAAAATGGTAATTTTACCCTTAAGTTTATAAAAAGGGGACCCCTGCCCCGTTTTGGTACCATTTCTCTCCTCTCTCTTCTTTTTTCTCTCATTTTATGTTCTCCCCCTTTCTCTCTCTAAGTTCAGTCATAGTTTGCTCCAATTTTGATTTTTCTTTGCCTGCAAGTCCCATTCTACGTGTTTAACACTCCGAGATCATCAATTTGACGGTACGAACACAGAATCATGAGAGAGCACCTAGGGTTTCCTTAGAAGAATTTTGGGTTTATCTATTTCTGGACGAAATCGAAGAAAACCTACCACACCACGAGGTTCGTAGTTTCGTTTCTAACTCGTCTATGTATATATTTACGTATTTTAGTAACTTTGATTCATATAGATTTTCTTAGATTTACTACTTGTATCATAGTTTTGATGCGTATTGTGAATTGTGGTGAAGTCGTGGAAGTCGTAGGAAGCTAGAGTTATGATTTTAGAGTTTTTGGGTGAATATAAACAGTAACTCCAATTATTATTCTGGCGAATATGAGGGGCCCACTAATCAAAATCTCATAAATCAATCGTAATGCATTGGTTTAGTTATAATGTGGGTTCGTATCGATATTAATTGGGTAATTTGGCGTCTAATGAAGATTTTAAACGATTTTACATAGTGGTCTAATATTAAGAATACGGGGTTAGCATACATTGCACGTATTCAAGTCCCATTCATGTTTTAGAATGCATATTGATAGTATTTTTATGCTTGTGGTTAGGCGATGGTTCGGGATCGAGGTACTCGCATGACTCGCCGAGGAATGAGGGAAACTAGGGAGTGTATACCCTCCCTATGCTGTGAGTGGACACTTTTACATTTTTCATACTATATAATAATTTTTATACCCATATGTATGTATATAGGTTTTGATGAATGATAAATATGTATACTTAATCCTTTGGCCATAGAGCCAACTGGTTTTAATTAATTTATGGATACATATGTTGTATATAAGATATGGCCTTTGGGCTCGTTTTGAGTATGTTATGTTTTGATAATGATTTTATGATATTGATATGGCTGATGAGTTAGGTTTTATGATTGTTTTATATTGGTGATGTTGGCCATGAGGGCCTGTTGTTCACAGTAGCTACTGGTGTAGGGACAACCTAAGTAGATAGAGGTCGTTTAGGTGAGTGTGAGACTTCACAGGTAGGGGAGTTATATGATGTTTATGATTATTGTTATGAGTTGGAGGTTTGACCACCTATGAGTCTCAGTCAGATTAGCACAAGATCACCACGTGACTAATCTGAGGCAAACGTTAGTGGTGGGCTTGTTTTATATAACTAAAATTGTGTATTGTTTTCTTTTATGCATCTAAAAAGATATATTTGTAATAGCATTGCATATAAACCCACTAACGGTTTTGGGATACCCAGGGCCAGGGTAGTCATCGGGAATGGGAGCCAGCCCAATGATTTTCATAATGTGATTTAAGGATTTCAAAGTAAAGAAGTTTCTTTTGATTTATCAGTTTTAAAAATTTGTATCTGCTTACTTATCGATTGATCAGTGTGTGATATATAGTTATATTTTTATTTCGTTCACTCACGGAGTATACTTCTGTATACTCCCCCCCCTTTTCAGTTTTAGGGTAGGCGTTAAACTGTACGCTTAGACGGGTGGTGATCGCTCTATTAGTTAATAGCTTCAAGTATAAGCTATGTCGACTCATCCTGTGTAGTCTGTAATCCACTAGTAGTTATTCCTACTTTTCTTTTATTTATGAGATTTGATAAATGATAAATAAATTTGTAATAAATATTTGGAATTTATTTTGGGATGGATTGATCCCCACAGATGTTATCTGAATGAGTACTTTTATTGATTGTAGTGTACATGTATATTAAAGTGTTTGTGGTTCTTTGTTTTGACTCAGAGTTTGGGTGATTGTTTAGTTTGATTTGGAAGTACTGTTTGAAATGTTTGTGAAAACAGGATTTATGAATGCCTTACAGGCCTACAGGTTGTATTCTGTGTGATTGAGTGCATCATGGAGGTCTGTGGCGGTTGTCACAGATGAGACCCACGGGTTGGGGCGTGACACATTTTATCACAAACAAGCTTTGGACAAATTGTATTCATATCTAAGAGTTCAAAAACAAGTTTTGAGCTTACAATTGTACATATAATCAATCAAACACCTTGTTCTTCATTTGTATTATTCTCTTGTAAGAGAATTCTTGTAAAAGGTGTGTAATCTTCTATTTTCTCATTCTCAATTTGTAAAAAGTGAAAGAGGTGAGTCTTTTACTTAATTTCTTGAGTGCTTGAGAGATTTAAGAACTTAAACACTTGTAAGATTTGGAGAGAGCCATAAGTCTCCTCATTTGTATTGAAGCCTTGGGTTAGACTTGGTTATAAGTTTAGGGGTTATTGAATCCTTAGGTTATAAGGATTTGTAAAGGTTTGGAGGTGAGCCCGTAAAATCTCTGTATTGTAAAAGTTGAAGCCTTGGGTTTGTAGGGCTTGATTAATGAAAAGCTTCAAGTGATGCTTGAGGGAGTAGACGTAGGCTTGAGATTAGCCAAACCACTATAAACTTCTTGTGTACGTTCTCTCTATCCCTTACTCTCTTTAATTTGTGTTTGTTTACTTGTGTTCAATTTTTGTGGCTTGTGAAAATTGATTGGTATAATCCTTAAGATTGAATCAATCTATTTGGGGTGGTTATAGACTTATGGTGGGTTAAATATTTGAGGTTATTGAAAAAATATACATTGGTTGCAATAAAAATCTTAGAAACCCAATTCACCCCCCCTCTTAGGTTGCCTTAGTGGGATTGTATTTGGTATCAGAGCTTGGTTCTCTAGTTAGGACTTAACTGTTTAAGAGTGATCTATGATAACCTTAGGACAAATTGAGAGACAATCCATCATTAAACCACTATTCTTTAATGGGAATAACTATGCTTATTGAAAGGCTAGAATGAGGATATTTTGCAAGCCACTAATTATGAGTTGTGGAAGATAGTTAGCAATGGTCCTTTTGTACCCAAGAAAAAAAATAAAAAAGGAGAAAGTATACCAAAACCCAAAAGTGAGTGGGATGAGATTGATATGAGAAAACTATCCATAAATGCCAAAGCAATAAATGTTTTGTATTGTGCAATTGATAAAAAAGAGTTTTATGGGATATCCACGTGTGAGAGTGCTTATGATATTTGAAAAGCATTAAAGATAGTCTCTGAAGGTACAAACCAAGTAAAGGAGTTTAAAATTAGTAGATTCACTAACAATATGAATTATTTAAAATAGAATCCTATAAGTCAATTCATGATATGTATACTAGGTATATAGACATAGTTAATTCTCTCAAAGCTCTTGGAAAAATATTTTCTATCAGTAAACAAGTGAAGAAGATCCTTAGATCTTTACCAAAGAAATGGAGAGCAAAGGTGATGGCTATTAAAGAGGCAAAAGATCTAAATACCCTATCACTTGATGATCTCATAGGCTTACTAATGGACTATGAGGATAAACTCTCTAATGATCATTTGGAGGAATACTTGGAGAAGAGAAAGAACATTGCTTTTGTGTTATCAATACATAAAAGTGATAAGAAGAAAATGAAGATGATAATGAAGACATTGTTTTAATGGCAAGAAAGTTCAAGAGCTATCAAAGAAAGAAGAAAAATCAAGCTACTTGCCATAAATGCAAAAAGCCCGAT
>JAVXUL010000015.1:1863096-1874436 GCA_035590515.1 Trichilia minutiflora | reverse complement strand
AGAATAAAAAAAATTCAAAAAATAATAGAATATTTATAACAAATTTTTTGAAAGGATATTTATCATTCCAGTAAATCATATTAAGAATTTGTCAACCTCCCTTAATAATATATTTATTAATAATTTATTATTTCTCCAAATAATAATAATAATAATAATAAATAAATAAATAAATAAAAATATTGTGTGAAATTATCAATCAATCTTATAATAAAGTGAAAATGATATGGTGTTATACGGAGGATTGATTCGTGTCGCTTCTAAATTTCTACTTGTAAATATAAATAAAAATTTAGATTGTATTTTCAAAATTTGTATTTAAATAAACTTGTAAATCTAAATATTAACATAACAAATGAAATTTAAATGATTTTACTTTTACATGATATAACACAAACATCATATACTGTCTTTTGTGATTATTAAATTGGCAAATCAAACAAAATAATTCAAGAATTAAACATTAAAAAGAATTATAACATAAAAATACGAAGTAATTATTATTTTTAATTACAATTTATAAAAGTAAATAAAATTTACAAAAGTATTTTTATTTTTTATCCAATCCCAAAACCGTATCCAATCGAATGTGTAAATAAATAATTGAAAATAAAAAAAAAAAATTAAAATTTGATCCCACCTGAGTTCCGGTAGTAGGCAGAGGCAAACACAACAAACTAAAGATCAAAACCGGTTACAAAAGCGGAGAGTCGTGTCTTCTGTCTGTACTTTCAGCACTGAAATCAACAGGACCACCGGAACAGCAGCTCAAACAATCTCATGCTCCAACGTATTGGCCGCTCTTAATTATCCTTCTAGGTAAAAATTTTTCTCTCACGCAATTTTACGAACACTTTCCGTTCACTCGTCCTTTTATGTTTTCTTTGGGTTACCAAACAAGAACTAACGTTGTCTTTAACTTTTCTGTGAGCTGTTTTTTTGAATGTTGTAGTTTTTCAAAGGATACAGTTGCTCGATTAGGAGTCAAACTGGAGCTAGAGATTGTGAATTTTGGGATTTTGCTGTAATTTTATTAGGTTTAAGCCTTGTGTATTGTCTGGAGACCATTTTGGTAAGAACAGGATAGTGGCATTATTGTTGTTTAGTTTTTAACGACACAAAATTTGAATTGTGTTTTACTTGGAGATGTGTTTGAGATTTTTTGTTTTGTTTGATTAGATGTTGTGTTTTGCGGGCTATTTGTTTTGATTTGGGAATTTGCGAATCTGTTGGGAAGTTTTAAGTCATATTCGGTATGATTACCTGTGTTGGTCCTGGAAAAGGTGGTTCTTTTTATCAATTTTGTCATTATCAGATTAATGCATTAATTAATACAATGTTTGTATGCTAAAAAAGTGTGAGAAATAGGAAAGTTTAATGTTTTTGTGAAATCTATGTGCTAATCGGATCAGTGTAATAATGAGGAGAAGCAATTAAGACCTTGAATTGTGTTACCGTGCTCTTTGATGATTTCTTTGGTGACAATCATGTGATCCTCTCATTGAATTGGTTGTTGGTTTGAAGCATTTTTGTTCTTTATGAAATCAACTTATTATTTAACTGTTGTTTCCTTGTTTGAAAGTGAGGAAAGTAGATAAACTGAAATATTTTCTAGATATCGGTGTAAAACTGATATTGGTATATTGAAAAGAAAGAAGAAGAAGCAAAACTTTGTAATTACATTTTTTGCTTATTGTTCAATGAATTCCCCGTTGTTTTTGATTATTTTAGATAATTGTTTTGCTAAGGGTGCAATGGCTTTGTAATAATTTATTGTAGAGGATACGTGGAAAATGAAAAAAATGCAAAATTTGACAAAGAATAGCTTCTTAAGATGGGTGTTTCTGAAATAATGGAGCAAAATTTAAGGCTCTATATCTTTTCTCGTCTGCCTGTGTTAGGACATTACTAGCTACGCATTCGATTCAGTCACTTTTCAGACCATTGAATAGGTATAACGATTGAGGAGGAAGTTGAGGAGGACCAAAACCTTGACTCATATATTGCTGTGTTGATACTTTATAAAAATAAAAACTCTTATTGAGATGGTAGTAGTGCATATTACTAATTGGGATTGTTGCTCTAAGTTTTCCATTCAGGTGGATCAATTTTGATTTGAATTTAATGGGTTCTTGAATGAATCCATAGTTTATGGTACAATGTTTATGTTAGCTGTATGCTAATTTGTTTAAGTAATGAACCTATCAGTAACAAACCCACCCAATTTACCTACTGACAAACATATATTTTGAATGTTTTTTTTTTTTAATTGGGCTGAGCCATATTGATTCCAGATTGATTGACCAATGCTTTACAACTCTAGTTTAAATGCTTTACAACATGTGTGTGTTGAGAATTTTATTTGGGATATGTAATATTGTTATTTTAATAGGTATAATGGACCTGGTATAGAGTTTGATGTGTTTTCCTTTTCAATTTAATAACAGAAAAATTATCTGCAGATATTCAATATCCATCAGATATTTATCCATATTCGGATTAAAAATTCGTACATGCAAACAGACATGAAAATTGAAATAAATGAAGGGTAAGGATACAGATACACCCCTGTTTGTATTCACACCCTGAAATTTCGATCCCTAATTAAGATTTTAATTTTTTTCCTTCTGTATGTCTTTCCAACTGCCATACAATACCTAAGATGGCTAAATTATTTTTTTGTCTCATTGGTACTTTTGCAAAGAAATATTTTTACTGAAAAGATGGCAAGAACATTGTATCAGTGGTACGTGTTTTGTTATGTCTGAACTGTATGAAGTGTCTATTTTACATTTCTTGTTGCTCTTTTCTAGTATCATTGGTGCATGATTAAGAACTGTTTTTTTTCCCTTTTTTATGGTAGATCTTGCTGTATTATGGTGGCGTTTGCCGCATGCATATGGCAATTCACTGTTTTCTCATAATTTCACGTATATGTTATGAGGTCTCATAACTCTCGTTAGAACTTTTAAAGATCCACTACATGCTAATGTTTAGCTATTCCTCCTATCACATTCTTGCTGACATTGCTTTTTTGGTTTGTTCAATGTGCCATTTCGGGTATCATTAAGTTGATAGTAAATTTTGTTGTTTTTTGCAGTTGTTATTTGAGGCCCATTGCATGGCTGAAATGGCCAATAAGGCTCCGTACCCTGGTGTACAGGTAGTGTGCAGAAATAGATTCCTATAGTTCTTGAAGGCCCGTGGGTTAAATGCATTCAATTTAAGAGTATTTTGTGCCTCTTTTGTAATTTTTAAGCCTATGGACATATGATGAAATGAGAACTTAGATTATTTATTTTTTTGTCTTTAGTTTTCATCAGAATTAAGGTTTCTATCATTAGAAAAGGACCTTGATCCTATATATCAATACAAGAATTACTAACATATTTGGGGGTTCTATAGACTCATAGTTCCACTTTATATGTTCTCTTTCTCTCTCTCTCTCTCTCAATTTCTTTTCGGGGGTGGGTTGGGAGTGGGGGATGGGGATATTTTGTTCATGAGCAGCAGATACGGACAGTAGGTCATTTTAGGAATGAGATCTCTGTATTGCAGTGAGTGATTGAATTCTTAGCAACCATATTTGTCAAAAGAGTTAGAGAATTTACTCCGCCAATTAGTTTTAAAAAATTATTTATTTTTCTTAACTTTTGTATAATTAGATAATCACTGATGGTATGTGGAGTCACTATCAACCTTAATATTTTCCATATTGTGATAACATTTTAATCCCTTGTTATGTTTTTATTTATTTTCTCCCACTGGAAGATACCTCACCAACCTCCAACTGTGGGTTCTATAGATCCCAATCAAAGTTTTGTTCCACCCATGCCACCTCAGGTAATACCTCCCTTTAGTCTGCATTTTCTAAAACCTGTTTACATTAATTAACCAAAGAGAATCTTTCCAATTACTTATAATTTTTTGTTTTCTAGTTCCGGCCTGTGGTCCTACCACCACAGTCTCAACAATATATTCCAGTGCCTTCTCAACATTTTCAGCCAACTGGACAAGGTGTTCCTGTAATGAATTCTGGATTGCCGCCGCAAAATCTGCAACCACAATTTCCTCAATCAATGCAGCCGTTACCAACTAGACCTGGCCCACCGGCTCCAAACCATGGTCCACTTCCATCACAGGTAATATCTTTGCCAAATGTTCCGCCAAGTAACCACATCATATCTGGATCATCACTACCTCGACCAAATGTTCAAGCTCCTAGTAGCTACCAACCTGGCTTAGGTGGCTTTGGAAGACCACTCTCTGCATCATACACGGTAAGAAAGTTTGAGTGTGCTCATAGTTGAACTGTTATGGCTTGCTTTTGTATATGGAGTCCTTAAGTTCATTTTATTTTCTCTTTGCAGTTTGCACCATCTTCGCATGGTCAACCACCATTAGCTGTTAATATTAATACTGGGGCTCAGTATCAGCCTATGTCTCAAATGCATGTTCCAAGTAATCCTTCTGGAGGACAAGTTGGTGCGGCTGTTACCCAAGGTAGTGTATCTGTTACACCTTTGCAGCACACTCATGAACAAGAGGCAACTACCACTGGCTCTGCTCAGGTCATTACTGTTTTTGTCCCTTTTTATTTCTAAACTCTTCTCTAGATTCTTATGCATATTGTATGCAATGGAAATTTTTTGCCTTTTCACTACAACATGAAGTGCCGTGTGTACAAATTTCTTGATGGTGTCAGTAACTTTATAAAATTTCAGGCAGTTACTGTTCAACCTAAGTCTAATGAAGTGGCAGCGCAAACGGATTGGATAGAGCATACTTCTGCTGATGGAAGAAGGTATGCCACTTCAATAAGTGCACCTTATTGTATTTGTATCTGTATTTCTCTGGTGTAGTTGCAGGTTTGTTTAAAACATTTTGGGGATGGGAAAAACTGCAAAACCATGTTTGATCCCAGTGGAAACAAACAAACATTTAATGATAAATCTAAAAGTTCTTTGTTCATTTAAAGGCCTTCTGAAACATTTTTTTGTCATAGGCTAGTTAGCTTTATTTTGGAGCTGTACTTCTACTTGTAAATTCTCTGTGCTTTGGTACTGGACAGCTTGTTCACTCTTCTGCAAATTTCAACCTGCACATAACATACGAGGAGTTCAACCATGAAAGAAAGGGATATAATATCTATAAAAATTCTATTTATACAATCTATTTTTTCTTTTTAACTAAAAGATCTAGAGAGTTCGTTAAATTGGAATATTGCCACTAATTTAGTGTATGGTTAGTACGATGGGTCATTGCGAGGCTTGTGTATCGTCTTGATATTGCTTTTAATTTTTTTTTATCTGTAGATTATAAATTTTGTTAAATAATGCCTTTTGGGGGTGCCACCCCATGTTTAGGAGTGCTTGTATGGCATGTCTATTATTATGATATTTTATTATTTTTTGGGTTTCCTATCTGGAAGCGTGAAAGCCTGCCTGCATTAAATTCTGTTCTGAAGTTTATCAGCCATTGCTATTTTGAGAGCTTCTTTTGATACTCTAGCATTATCCCAATTAAAATATGAGAAAATTGAAACATCACGGAAAAGCAGAAATAAAACTAATGCACATTCTGCAATGACTCAACTGATTGTTTCAGTTTATCATTTACATCTTCTCTCTTGTCACAATTTCATATGGTGTTGTTATCAGTTATTGACTGTTATGATAGATATCACCCACAAATTATGATGGCAGAATGGTTAACTTTCATTTCATAAACAATTGATGTCCTTTCTCCTTCAAATTTTATTTAGCTGCATCACAATGTTCATTATGTTGTTTGGATTGTTTGGATGCATCATTTGACACTAATTGAATATTATTCCTCTGCATTTCTTTAGCTATTATTACAACAAGAGGACAAGACAATCTACTTGGGATAAGCCGTTGGAGTTGATGACACCTATTGAGGTGAGTCACACTACTTGTACGGAGTCACCAAAACCTTCGTTTTGGTGGTTTCTATTGGTTAGCTCGTTTATAGACTGTATATCATATTTGCTCTTTTAATATGATTGAGAGTTTGTGTTATGGTGAATGCTTAGTTGTTCCATGTTATTTCAATATCAAAATTTATTAGAATTAGGTGAACTAAACTTGCTTCGGAAACTTTTCTGTTAGGAGCTGGATTTTTCTCTCACACTAGCAATCATCTGTTTTTACTTATTGTTTTATCTTTGAGGTTTATTGTCCATATCGAATTAGCAGTTTAATATTCCGAATCTCTTGAAAGGGGTAATCTAACCATTGCACTCCCTCTCCCTTTCTGTTTTCATTGATTTAGATGTCTCAAATAAAATTTTCTGTTTATATGGTTCTTGATAGAATCTTTGTCCTGGGGAGAAGACATGACTTATTGGTTTAACACAGTTTTGTTTCCATGACTTTCACCTTTTTCTTGTTATTTTTTGAAAAAATCCTTTTGATGCGAAAACCCCAAGATCAATTAGTCTTGAAATCCTCAAATTAAGTGTTCAGGAACTCTAAACCCCTTAATCTTGTAAGAACAAAATTCTAAACCCTAGAATAACAACGTACTCAAGAATTTAGAATATTAATAGAAAGGAATTTGATGCCACAAAAATTACTAACCTTTGATAAGTCAATCGCAAATCCGTGAATAAACCATAGAGATTAGCCAATTCTCACTTGAGAAAAATAAAAATTCATTCAATCAATAATCATCCTACCAAGTTTATAAGGCTATTTATAGTCTTAAAAGACAAACCTAATCTTAAAAGGAATAGGAAAAACCCCTAAAATTTTATGGATTTGGACCTAGTTAGTAATTGGGCCAAGTCATTATAAGTTTACAAACCAAATTAATCTAATTAAAACAAAATAAAGACGAGCCCAAATAACATATGACTAATTAGAAACTCTAATGTTGGGCCTAAATTTGATCTTCACAAGTCCCAATAAGATGGACCAGTCTTGGTTCTTCAGTTAAAACTCCTCTTTTAGCCTATACACATATCATTAGTTCTTGATCTACAATCCCTTATACGAATCCATGAAATATCTCCTTAAGTTTCTTGGCCTTGGAATGAGTAATAGGCCCATGTGGCACAACTAATCTTCAGCTTCTCCTTTCTACGTTCATTCTTCCTATGTGCATTTGTACTCATATCACCTTTCCCTTAGAATTTTGGTTGCTTTTATGTTTTCCAGCTATTAACAAGGTGGTCTTTTTCTAATGCTTGGATTATCACTCTGTTGTTATGAATAGTTCTCCTTTTTTGCTCTCTGTTGCTGTTGCTAGCTCTCCTTTTGTTATTGTACGTGCAAAATTATAGGTATCTATTGTTAGAAACTGTTGAAATGATTTGTGTGCTAATAGCAGTTGAGTGACTTTTCATAGTGAATTTTTCTGTAGCTGTTCATGACATTGTTTATTGAAGACTTTTTACAAATATCCTAATGGATGGTTTCAATTTTGACTTGTTTGTTATATACCATGATGATTATATGATATGATATATGTTTCTCTTTCAATTCTTATTCATATACTCAGTCTAGGCATTCCTTATGAGCAAGCATTTTTTAAGGTATTGCAAATTTGTTTCTACTGATATCTATTCGCATTGGGTTGTATAATGTCAAATGATTTATTTGACTCCTTTTGAAGTCTATCTATATGCATTTCTGTTATCTCAATATATGCTTGCATGACTTCCGTAGCTTTAAGGTGCTTACAGGTACATGCTGTGCTACTCTTTTGAGAGGTAGGATATGCTGTGGGTCTTTTCTGCTTGCTCTACATACTTTATAGCATGAATGTTGGTAATTCTGCTGTTTTATTTGTTTGATTGTTATGATTTTCTGCTTGAATATTTCATGAAAAAAAGGAAGAAATTGACTTTATCATGTCAATTTTTGGCAATTATATTATTCTCTCATGTTTGATCATAAAACTGGCAATTATATTATTCTCTTATGTTTGATTATAAAATGTGCACAATTGGGGCGTACCTTCTATTTTGTCCATAAGATGTAGTCTCGAGTTTTTAATGGGATTTTGCATTTTCTGTTCTTTTTCTTGCCATGACTGTCGGATTTAGTTGTCAATTAAACATCGATCATTTAGTTGAGCTTCAAATTAACAATTGATGGCACTGTTCTTAATTAAGAAAATCTTAGGATTTTAGGATGTTATTTTCTTTTTATAACTGTGACAGAGGGCAGATGCAGCAACTGACTGGAAGGAATTTACTAGTCCTGATGGAAGAAAGTGAGGAATCTAATATTTTCCTTTGAGCTAATTATTCTGGAGCCTCTGCAATTGAACTCATTGTTGATTTCTGGTCATCCAATTTGTGATCATTCTGCAGGTATTACTACAACAAGGTTACCAAGCTGTCAAAGTGGTCAATACCTGATGAGTTGAAGGTTCTTTTTTTGATCTAACAAATAGAATAATAAATTTTAGTGAATACCTATATAACACATATTTTCGTTCATTTGATATCTTACTTCTTTTTCAATTTTTCCATGATTATAATTTAAAATACTTCTAGCTGGCCCGTGAACAAGCAGAAAGGGCATCTACTAAAGAGCCACAGTTGGAAACATCTGCTAATTCTTGTGTGGTTAAAGCCCCAGCTAGTGCTGATGTTTCATCTCCCACAGTTCAAGTGATAGCATCAAGCCCCATTCCCGTGGTTCCTATTGTTGCTGCTAGTGATATAAAACCTGCTATGGTCTCTGGATCGCCAATGTCACCTGTTGTAGCTTCATCTGATGTTGCCAATGAAGATGAAGTTCAGGCAACTGTTGATTCAATCACAGTAATGACTGATGTATCATCAACTGTGGGAGATGCTGTAACTGTCAATGCAGTTACGGTTCTTACAGAATCGAAGTACTCACCTTTGGCTGTCATTTCCTTTTATGATTATAGTTGTGTTATTGGTGTGTTGAATCCCCTGTTGCTTTCAAATTTTGCAGGAACAGTTCCAGCAACTTATCAGCTTGTGATGTTGGTTCTACAAATGAAGTCCCTGCACAAGAGACAGATGTATGCGATGGTTTTCATTTTCTTATTTTTCGTTTATTAATATGTTAACATGTATTATAACTGCTTGATATGCTGTAGCTTCTAGTTGATGATCTTATTGCCTTGCAGGAATTGAGGATAGATGTGGTGAAAGTTGAAAAAGTTAATGATGCATTGGAAGAGAGGACAGTTGAGCAGGGACATTTAACATATGCTAATAAGCTGGTATGTGGTAAAACTTGCCATAATTCAATCTAATATTTTTGCTTTCTTAGTTGACATTATATTTATTGTTACTCTCCATCAATATTTTAGGAGGCTAAAAATGCATTTAAAGCACTCTTGGAGTCAGCAAATGTTGGGTCTGACTGGACTTGGGATCAGGTTAGTCTAAGCATATTGAAATTATTTTGTATTTCTCATATAAGGTGTTTGATTATTATTATAAATTTAACAGGCAATGAGAGCAATAATTAACGACAGAAGATATGGTGCTCTAAAAACACTTGGGGAGCGGAAGCAAGCTTTTCACGAGGTAAATCTTTATGCTCATGTACACTTTACTTGAGTATGTTGGAATATCGGTTGTTTGGCTGGCTTAGAACAATTGTAATTGGCAATTATTCTCTGACCTCTTCGTTAAACATTTTTTTGTATTATATTATTAATTTCATATTTTAGTTCTTGGGTCAAAGGAAAAAACAGGAAGCCGAGGAAAGAAGGAATAAATTGAAGAAAGCACGGGAAGATTATAAAAAGATGTTGGAAGTAAGTTCTTTGCTGCTTTTGGTGGTATATTCTAAATTGATTGACAGATGTAGTTTAGTTTTTTTCACATTCTTTTTTGTTACAATTGCAGGAGTCTGTAGATCTGACATCCTCTACAAGATGGAGGTTCTTGTTTTGTTACATAAAGCCAATTCTCTAATTTTAAATTTAAATTCTTGGTTTGTGCTTGCATATACTGTTACCATTTTCTGGGTGAAATCTCCGCTAACAGAATTTTTAAATTACCTTTCAGCAAAGCAGTGACTATGTTTGTAAATGACGAACGTTTTCAAGCTCTTGAACGAGAAAGAGATCGCAGGGATCTGTTTGATGATCACTTGGAAGAACTCAAAAAAAAGGTATAATTCTCTTCAAGTGCTCTCATATGTTTGTAGGTGGATGTGTACATATGTCTCACTTTATATTTCTCTCCTGATGGGATTACGAAAATGCTTCAATGTACCATGCATTTTTTCTTTTTTGCTTTGCCTCTTAAGCCTTATGCCCATGTCAAGACAATAATTTGAAGCATTTGTTCGTATACTGAAATTAAATCTGTATACCACTTAGGAGCGAGCAAAGGCACTGGAGGAGCGCAAGCAGAATATAATGGAGTACAGGCAATTTTTGGAATCCTGTGACTTCATTAAGGTACCTTCTAGCAGATTCTTACTTCTACATTTTTTTGCTTTTGCTTTTGTTTTGTTTGTGTGTGCGTGTGTTGGGGTGGGTGTGTTTTCGTATTACTGATCACGTAATATTATTACTTTACATCTTCAGGCAAGCACCCAGTGGCGAAAGGTTCAAGACCGCTTAGAGGCTGATGAAAGATGTTCGCGTCTGGAGAAGATTGATCGACTGGAAATTTTTCAGGTATTTACTTCATTTGGCTATTGACATCCTGCATTTCTTCTTTGGGCTAAGTTTGAAGTGTTGTAACAGGAATATTTAAATGACTTAGAGAAAGAAGAGGAGGAGCAAAGGAAGATACAGAAGGTGCTTTAATTGTTTGCTGTTCTTGTTTTGACTGACCACTACTCTCCCTCACTCTCTCTCCATCTCTTACTCTTTCTTCGTGGGAAGTCTTTCTTATCTCACTCTTTGGTCAAAATAGGAAGAGCTGAGAAAAACTGAGCGCAAAAATCGTGATGAGTTTCGAAAGTTAATGGAAGGAGACGTCGCTTCAGGCACTCTTACGGCCAAAACTCACTGGCGTGATTATTGCATGCAGGTTATCAAAATCAATTTTTTTTTTTGGTAACAACATATTTGGTTTCTGCAATCCTGCTAAGTTACAATGTAGTTTTTTTTTGTGTGTGTGTGTGTGTTGTGGGTTATTTTATGATGTGTTTTCTCATATTACTGATTGATTTTAGGTTAAAGATTTACCTGCATATATGGTAGTGGCATCAAATAGCTCGGGCTCAACTCCGAAGGATTTATTTGAAGATGTTGCCGAGGAGCTACAGAAACAGGTAATGTATATGTTAGCTTTGTAATTCTAATTACTTTCCTATTTCTGGTCTTAAGTTGTAGAAATATATGTACACACACTTTCAGAGATAT
>JAVXUL010000015.1:1848443-1861226 GCA_035590515.1 Trichilia minutiflora | reverse complement strand
TTTTAACAATAATGTTTTGTCTGAATATTTATAGTATTTGGGAATCTTAAGATCCGTGGTGCTGTCTTTGATACTCTTGAATATCTGTTGCATGTTGGGAACTTGTGGATACAATATACCTGCCCTTAAAAGCAAAATTTTTTCCAATATTCCCATGATTACCTAGAATGATCTTAATAACTTCAGCATCTGATTGCTCAGTAACTCTTGCCTGTTGTGATCTTTGGATATCCTACCTTTGCTTTTGGCTACTTAAACCTTAAGAATATGTGTAATGCCATGCTTCATAATGCATTGATGTCTGCGGATACATCTTCTACTATTTATGTTGCAGCCACATTTTTCTTCAATTTTTTTTTTAATTTAAGCAAGAAGTATGCCTCACAGAGATTATTTTAGTAAGCATGTACATTAGTTTTATGTTTTGCTTGTGACCCTTTTTTTTTCAATTTTGAAAAGCTATCATCTTCATTTGTGAGTGAAAATTGCTTAACATGGAAAAATCTTATTAATTTCCTTTTGTAGTTCCATTGGAGAAGAAAGCATCAGCAGGGAAACTTTTGATGAATATGTAATGCCACTGAAAGAATGGGCCAAGGAGAGTGATCAGAAAAGAAAGGATGAGAAGTTAATCTATGTTGCATTATGTTTACAACTTTAAGAATATTAAATAGTTATTCCATCGTCTTTTGTCTTCGAAGAGGGACTGAAGTTTCTAGAAAGTTATACTCTGTATTCTAATTCCTAATAAAAGTCCACGTTTTGCATGTACTCAGGATTTCCCATCATTAAAATGAATGAATGGTTAAACTTGATGTAGCAGCGTATCTTAACAAAAATGTGGTTCTTTCTCACAAACAATTTTGAGTTCTTGTCAATGCTTTGAATCCCTTGCTAGATGCATTCGCTTTCTCATTATATTAGAGACGCTATTTTATTTTGTAAACAAGGATCTAGATTATACTGTGAACTTCGAAATATTTGGAACAGAGAGTTGATGGAAGTTTCATCATGTAATGTGGACACTGATAATTGCACTATTAAAGGAGGTGTAGTAATATTATAAATTTACAGGGAGTCCTGGACAGTGTAAATTGAAAGTGTGTGAAAAATATGCTAGCTTACAATCCTTCAAAGGATTATGGCCCAAGATGCAGTCAGACAGCGTAACTGGATTTGGTGTTTGGTTCGGGACCCTGAATGTAGTTTTATTGCTACTGGGTGGCCTGGGTATGAATCAATGGCTGCGGTGTGTATGTGCTAATGTTCGAACATGTGTTGCATATACATAATTGTGGTTCAAGTTTAAATTAGTAAAATGTGTGTACTTGCATATGAAGATGAGCATTTTAATTCTTGTATTCCTCAGGCAAGAAAGCAGAAGGAAACAGAGGAAAGAGACAGGAGGAAGGTGAAGCAAGGAAGGGAAAAAGAGAGAGGCCATGAAAGAGAAAAAGAGTATCACTTAAAGAAGGATGGAGCAGACAATGAACATACTGATTCAGCCGAACTTCATTTTTACAATGATAACAAAAGATCGGGAAAGAACAGTGACTGGAAACACCAAAAGCGATATCATTCCTGGGATAACTTGGATGAAGATGACAGAGATCAATCTAGGAACTCCCACAGACGTAGCAGTTATCGCAAAGAATCAAGCAGGGTATACTGATTCTTGCCATTTCTCATGCAATTGATGGTATGACGTGAAAGTTAATTGGTTTTATTATATTTATTTGTGAATGCTATGAGAACACTTCTATCTTATTTTATTTTAGTTTCTAAAGATTTTGCTTTACATGATGCAGCATTCACCAACACATGAATCAGAGAACGAGAGCAGGCATACTAAGAAGGACCACCGTAATGGATCTCGTAAACGTGGTGAGCATGAAGAGCTTGAAGATGGGGAATTTGGTGGGGAGGGTGAAAGTCGGTAGATATCTTATCCTGCCGATTTCTCATGAATTTTCATTTTTCTCATATTCAGGTGTTCAATATTTTTAGTGAATTGTTGTGTGTATCATACTTCAATATAAATACTTGTGGTATACTTTGATCTATAATTTGCCATGAATTATAGGATAGTCATCCATATAAACTACAGTGTTCTAATAACTTTTGGTCCTGAAACAGATTATTTAGAGATATAGAGCTTCTTTTACTGTCAAAGTTTGTTCAATTTCTTAACTGAGATGAAGACAAAAAAATAAACTATTCGAGCATCTAATATGGAAGAATAGTTAAATGGAAACTGTAACTATAATTTTATTTGGGTGATTGCATGATCTGATTGTTGATAATAGAGAGGAAAATAAACAAATTTTTATACTTTATATTCCAAAAGATCTTTTTTTTTTTTTTATCTATATTTATATTTTTGTTGGGGGTAGGGTCGAAGTTTGAGTTGTATATCAGGGCCTGGTGGTCATAAAATGGACTTCAGCTCCCATCTTTTCAGTGGTAGAAAAAAAGTTTCAAACTTTTAGCTTTTAGATTCTGATTACTATGTACTATTAATAAACATAATGAATTCATTGTCATCAACATCACCAGCAGCCGTGACCTCAACATTATTGCTGAACCATAGTGGAACCCATCGAAGGATGTGTTTTGGAGTAGAGGTACTGCAAAAGTGGCATTAGCTACGAAATAGAAGCAAGTGTTCATCGAACATTTTAGTTATGCACACAAAGTAAAATATGAATATTTTATTGGAAGAAAAAAAATTGAGTCCCAATTTTTTTTTGCTAAATTGGTATTTGTATCTTCAAATGTTGCATCCACCTTTCCTATTGTTTTCGTTGGAAGATTACTGCAAGTCAATTATTTCATCAATAATCTGATCAATGATAGAATCTCCCATCTCACTGCATATCTGCAATTTCGTTTTCCGGAAGTAATTCCATTCTTCTGATGCGCTGGAGAAATCCAAATTTGTCAGTCGAGTTGCGCTTGTAGTATTTACCGGTCGCTTCCCCAATGTGCAGAGTCGTTCGTTGATGATTTTTCCAAGCTCTTCTAGACTCAATTTGTGAAGATGATTGTGTCTCTGGCTACTAACATTGTGTCTAATGGCTCTGTTTATGCAATCCAACAACAGCCACCTGCTTTTTGGCAAAACCGTCTTGTTTCTCTGGCTCTTGGAAGAACCAGAGTGAACTCTCTCCTTAACTTCGGTAAAACTGACTTGACCGTGGTTCTCACTCGGTGATTGTAACAGAGATTTCAATACAAAAGCTGAGAAAACAGATTTTGCTTTAGCTCTGGTCAGAATAAGACTTGAATTTGAAGAACCTGTTCCAGGAAAATAGAACCAGAGGTTATGTTTTTGACTAAAGTTATGTGGATTTGCTGCGGAATAAAATAACGAGCTCTTAAGTGGGTTGACTTTTCAAAATCAATTAGTAGACGACCACAATCGTGTGAATTTTGTTTAATAGTTGGTGCAGTTGAATGATTTATTTAATGAGACGGGGAAAATTTTACCGGATGTTAAATCTTGTGGTCTTGTCGCTGGGCTTAGGGTGCTTGCCATCTTCCTTGCAGCTCCATGGCTGTTGTATATCTGAATCAGTCTGTCAGCTTTGTGAGTAATTGAACTAGAAAGCAATAAAACATTTTGAATTTACTGAGCCAGGACTGCAGAAAGGAAGAGAAGCATTTGGCATATCATGGTTCCTATTTTTACATGTTCTCTTACCTTTTCTTCAGATTGTATGACATTTAGGACTTGGGAAGCTTCTACTACAAGTAAGCCATCACCATGTTCCGAAGCACCATAATTGGATTCTGAAGAAGCACTGTATGGTGTAATGCTGCTTACTGCAGAAAACCAATTTGTTTCTGCAATCTGTTGGATCATATCAATTGTCTCAGAAACAAGTTTTTCTTTTCCAGCTTTATTGCAACTCGAAAGCTCCTGCCTGCTCTCTTTAGGAGTAATGAACTTGTACAGGAACGCCTTGAGGGTTCTTGGAGCTTGCAGAATCCTACTCTTTCTCAAACTTGAACTGCAAGGATCCTTCAGGTTCATCCCGGAATTGCTGCAGCCGCGATTATTTTCACTATCAGAACTGAACTTTTTCAATGAGTATCGTCTTTCAGAAAGGCACGTACTTAATTTGAAAGGCTCTTGCTGCTCTTGGAGATACTCCTTGAGCTTTTTCACAGGTTCCATCTTAGATTTACAAGTAGTAGTCATTACCAGAAAAAAAAATTGCAATTTAATAGTGAAGAGAAGGAAGAAGCTGATAGAATTTTGTAATAGGAGTTTTCTGTTATTATTTCAAGAAGCACTGGAAAGCAATCTTTGTAGTAGATACCCCAAAAGTTAAAACCGGGCAATCTTGTCATTGATTGATGACACCAAATTCTTATAATCAAATAAAACAAAATAAATCTAGAAAATCATAAAATTGTTTTTTGAAATTCTCTCCCTCCATTTTATATATATATCCATGGTCCCTATTCAAACTCTGTCGTTTTGTGAAAGTTTTCCCATTACAACAAGAATTGGAAAAGGAAATCGTTTGGATTGTTGCTTGGTTGCAACTTAAAAGAGTTTTCTTTCTTTCTTTTTTTTTGTGTACATCATTTTAATTTATTTTTCTTGCTTACAAATGATTCCAAATGAATAATTTATTTATAAGCAAACATATTTCATTCATTTATGAAGCATGAATAAGAAACACCCAAATCTTATACAATTGATGTTAAATGTATTTATAATTTTTAACTGATATTGGAATAAATTGATCATGTGAGTAGGCCCTTATCAAGAGAGAGTTAATTGTTTTTTTGGTAAAGTAGCAAGGAGTGGGACAAACAAATTAGATGTCATATATTTCTTTCTTTATGACACGTAAAGAAAACACTTTTTACGGAAGCTGTCGTTCTGTTCTATGAATTTAAAATCTATCCCAAATCTTTGCGTATCATTAGTACAAGAGTTGGGCATAAAGTCTTAGTTCGGAACTCATCAACTGTCAATGGATTGCTTATGCTACTATTGTAGTGAGCTCTTTTAAGGTAGTCCAATGCCATCTAATTAACTACAGCAATGAGCGTGTTAACGAGATTATTTAATGAAACCATGGCAAGGAATCAGCTTGACAGAATCAATGGAGAAAGAACACTTTGTTAAGTTTAACTCTAGTCTGACTTTTGTAAAATGATTATTGCAAAGTGCAGTATAAATGAGAGTTAGAAATAGCGAAGTTGAAAAACCGTTACTTTAAAATGAACCCAATGCCCTCTTTGAAAGGGTCGATTCGAGTGAGACACATTGTCAAGTATAGAGTTCGTCTGGGGTAGCCTGTATATGAATTAAAAAATAACACAAAAAGCTTATTTCAGAATAATGAGTCTATGATTTTAAAGAAATATTTGAATGAGAAAGTAAGAAAATTTATTATTTAATAAATTAAAAATTATAGTATCTTAATTAATCTCAAATATATCTTAGATAATGAGGTTACCCTTTTAACAGCTGGAAAAAGAGAATAATCATATATATAAGAGCATGCAAATTAACTCAAGTCCAACAATAATCTACCACATATCCTAAGTTTGATGACATTCCATTTCATAATTCGTGCAATGATTCATTACAAATTATGTGTTTAATTCACATGAAGAACATATAATATGCCCTTATGATCATCACACTCCCTAAACAATTGATACAAATACCAAAATAAGACACAAAGAGAGCTAATTAAAAAATAGATCGCAAAATATGTATCTATAATAAGTAAATATTCGCAAATATTAAAATAATAAAATCAATGATTATTTTGCGCGTATGCCAGTTGTTGGTAATTGCTATAATTCTTTTATAAAAGGTTGTAGGTAATTTTTCGTAACCTGAGGAGGGAGGATGAGATGGAAGCTAGTAGGTTTTTGGTAGATTCGCAATGTCCGTACATGTACAGGATCTATTTGTTTGGTTTTGTCTCCTGAAACACTTCACAGTATTCAGCACAAATTTGACAAATGGAGTTGATGCTTAGTGGTAATCCTGGGTGCCTAGAAACATAGAAGGAACAGCAGACTATCATCATCTAGATTCTAATTACTTGGTCAAATTATAAAAATAATTTAATAAAGTTAATTAGTAATAGTATAATAAATTATATATTATATAGGATTTAATTCAATAATTTAATAAAGTTATGCTTAGTACAATTCTATCCATCCAGCCAAGAGACAACCCATATACAGTAATTGTTTGTTCTTATTTCAAAACATCATGGGATTACGTGATCGTATAATTAATCTTCGTGTCTGTAGCAGTTGAATAATGGAAACATTCAAAAACAATGCCATAAGTGATATGGTAGTAACAGTAACAGTAGCAGTAGCGGGGCCAACCCATGCTATCATAAACTTTAGGTTTTGTTTGAAATTATTGTGATTTCCATATATTTTTTTGCTACATTGATATTATTATAATGTAGCATTAAAGTATGAAGATATTGTTAATATTAAACATAAATATTAGAATTTTAAATAAAAATATTGTAAACATTTAATAAACAACTAACGTTAATTTTAAATTATTATCGCTCTCTTTTTAATTTCTATTTGGTATATAGATAACTTCAACAAACCCTAAAAGCTTTCGATTATTATTGAATAATACGAGCAGAAAATTGACAGGGTTCGAGAAAGAAGGAATGGTCAAACCATTAATCATCTTAATTCATTTATATTAACCACATGATAATTTATACTGATGAATGGTAGCTATCATATACAAATGCCTTTATTTTCAACGAAACGATGGCCAGGATTGATTACTTTTTATTAATGGAGAAAGCACTCTCCTCTAAAACATATTGATTGCGGTTATGGTGGGTGAATAGCGAACCAGCTGCTTAGAAGGGAAGAAATGGAATGAAAAATTGGGATAACAATGGTTTAGTCCCCGACGTTTTAGCTTTTAACATTCAAAGACACAGTATAGCGGAGTTTAACAAATCAGTCATTGCCATCCAATTCCATCCATAATTGCAATGCAATTATTTTTTTATCTTCTATTATAAAATTTATGTAACAAATCCAACCTTCAATTTTGAAAATTTTAACAAATAAATCCTCAATATGAGGCCTAAATAACACAATAAATAAATAAATTAATAAATAATTGTTTGAAAATATTATACTTTCCAACAGCAGCTACCTTCAACTTTCACTCTCTCTATGCATACACCATGCAACTCAAAACATCAATACTTTTCGTTCCATTCAATCCATTTCATATAATAATAAAATATAGACATTATTTTTCATAGAAACACAAATCCGTTCCATTCAATTTATTCCAGCCAAATCAAAATATAAACACACTTCTATTCATCCATTCCATTGACATTAATTTCAGACAAGTCAAAATTCATTCCATAACAAATACAATCATTTCTATAAAAAAGCAGTATAATAGAAACTGTGATATAGAATCTGTAGTATATTTATTGTTCAAGGATAATACCTAAATCGTAATATAAACCTTCAAGGAACGAAGGCAGCCAAGGCTTTCAGCAAGCAACAAAATTCATATATAAAACATAATCAATCCTAAATTTGAACCTATCCATAACATAAAAATGAAGTTAAAAATTAACTCTTTCCATTGCACAAGATAATCATATCAAATTAAAAGGCCAATTATTAGTAATCCACCAATAGCACATGAATTCAAACAATAAAATTAATTGAATGATAATTATTAACTATAAATCTTGAAAATGACATTCACAACATTACCCAAATCGAACACCTAAATTAAAACGACATTTTCTGCATTTTTTTCAGTGGTTCCATAAAAACCTTCAAATTTTTATTATTTACTTTCACTTTCTCAGCAACCCAACTGTCCAAACATTTTTCATTTGGGTAAAGGGACAAACTTAATCTCAATTTTCCTAAAATCAAGAAGGAACAAACCTGAACAATTTTTATCCACTCATTTCCCGTCATCTAAACAAATTCCAAAAGAAAAAATCAATAAAAGCACTATAAAAATATTTTTAAAAATTAACCACAACTAAGAAAAAAATAAAAAAAAAAATTTAATTTGTAATAATCCAAACCTGAATACCTAGGTTTTGATAAATTCATCATATAGGCCAATATAATGCAAATAGTGGTATATATAACATGACTGAGATTAATTAAACCATGAAAACACAAGTAAATTCAAAGAAGTTCATACGTATTTGAAGTGCAGCAGAAAACCCAATCATAGTCTCCTAAAATTCTCCAAATAAGAAGCTACACTTGCAAATCTTCCTTACAAATCAAATATAAGCCTCAACATGAAGAACATGACAACGTGCAATTGATGATTTTGGTTAGAGTTTGGTCAAAGTATAGTGGATTGAAGGTTATTCTTATTCATAGTGTAGGTGTTGATTGCTTGGCGAAAAAAGGTAGCTGTGAAATTTTAGGGCTTTATTGTTCAAATAAGTGAAATAAGAAGTTTGTCCATATCTAGTGTAAAGTCTTTGGATGGAATTTAACAGAAAGGACTCATCTGTTAAAATCTGTTTAAATGTGTCTTTAAATGTTAAAAGTTGAAATCCATAGACCTGAAAATTTTATCTGTGGTGTTAAGTGGTACCACTACGTCAGGATGATAAACCACTGTGCCTTAGACAAAAATATTTCTTCTTTCCGTGTAACAATCTTTGATTGTTCTATCTCATTGAATCATCATGTTGACGTAGTAAAACGTAAGACAGATATCATTTCTATATTAATCAATTTTGATATTGAATCGACTTAACTAGCAGTCTCACTTTGATGTCTCATGCATAGTACTTCAGCCATGATATTGATTACTTAAACATAACGTTGCTTCACATGCTCCAATTTTGTTTCTTTTTTTCTCTGTACCTTTTACCTTCTCAAATATGTGTGAGTTACAAAACAATCAACTATAATAATTAATTATTAATTCCTCATTCGATACAAAGACAAATGAGCATGTGCCTCCTTATTGTCAATGTCTTTTAAAAAACGTAATTATATAGTCATCTATAATTAAAAAGCATAATTATAGTAGATAATAAGTTGTCAAGATTTTTTTTCCCTTCCTTTTCTAGAGAACACAGACTAATCCACTATTATCGTATATTTTACAAAGTCTAACGAACAACTTAAAACAGTAAAATCTAAAATATACAAAGAAAACTAAATTCCCCTATGAGAATGGATCAGAAAAACAAAACAAATATAAATAAATCACAAACTATGTATCCAAGAAAAAAGAAGAATAATTTTCTGATAACTATAACATAATAATGAAGAAAAAATTGATTTTTTTTCAAGGTTTGGCTTTCTGAGTATAGATATAGTCTGCGTGAGCTGCAAGCGTTCTTCTCATCAAGCACTCTTCTTCTCCAACCCCATCACAACTCTCCTCCGTTGTCTGACCAACTTTCTCCGCTGCTTCTTCCACATGATCCTTCATGTAAGAAAAAAAGTCAAGATACCTCAAAACTAATAATAGAAAAAGATAAACCCTCCTCAGTTTTCACCCAGATTTTCCAAAGAAACCAAGAAAATCAGCATACCCCATGTAGCTTATTCATTGGAGTAGCGTCGGAAAATGTCGGTTGCGGCCTGGCGGCCGAAGTCAGATCAGATGATAAGAAGAGGATAAGGGCGACGATGAAACAGAGAGCGGTGTCCCTGGAAGACATTACTATTATTAGCGCGGTGTAATATAGAGAGTGGCCAAATGAAATATAAGATAGACAGAGAAGGTTTGGGGCGTTGAATTTGTAAAGATTGCTGTGATCGTTGAAAGGGTAATTTTGGTATTTAGAATTTAAGATTCTTCGATTGTTGATGAAATATATTTAATTGCATAAGAATAGTCAATGACATCGGACGGCTATGATGGCTGTGGGCTTGGGCTTGGTCGTTGACAAGTTTTTCATGTTCTAGAATTAGGATTTATTTAGAGGACGACCAATCATTCAAATACATATACAAATTTAATTATCCTAATTATATAATTTTCTCATATTTTATATTTTATGAAATAAAATATTAAATATTTTTACAAATAATTATATAATAATATAATTATAGCATATCAATTATTTCTAAATTTATTTTATTTATTTTGGATTTAAAGGTTCTCAACTAGTTAGTTACATCACACATAATTGATTTTGATTTTTTTTAATAAAAGAAATAAAAAAATAGTTTGTTTTATAATTCAAATAGTGGTTACTAATATTCGACTTCTTAAATTTTAATGTATAATATTACAGTTATCTGAAGCAAACAATATAGAAGCAAAATTGTAAATGCATGCTATTTGATCGGCATTCACCCAATCAAATTGGCCTTATTTGTATTTTTTTTTTCTAAATTCAAATGGCTCATATGTTATTCTTTCTAAAATACATCCTTAAGATGTCAACGCACTTATTTTAATTGTTGTTTAACATTTCCAAGAACTATAAATTATAACTATTAAGCTTTCAAAATATGAGTTGACTTCAATAAGTTGATATATGTTAAATTTCATTCCATTTCATGCATAAAAAAAATTCTTTCAAAATTAGAATAAAAGAGAATTAATGTTTTAACTTCTAATTTTCACGGTGAGCTCAAATTGAGTTATTCTTTAAAAATGATTTTAATATATAATAATAAAATCCAAGTTAAAATTAAAATTAAAATTAAAGTTAAAATTAAAAAATAAAAAGCCAAAATATTAACGGTCCTAATTGTCAATTTCATGCTCATGATTCCCTTTTATGAATACTGTATACGAAAGTAAGGTAATGAAGATGAAATTACAATGTAATTGATAATAGTATTCATGTATAAAATCTTTAACTATTTATTTATATTAAATAATAGATCCTCTTATAATGATGGTGTAATGATTGAAGATTTTTGTGTGATTAAAACTAAATTCTAACCAAACTGTTCACGTACCCATTCTTTTTTATTATTAAATCAAAAACGTAATTTTTTTTAAAGATGATGATTTTTATATATGACTAAGTGGTTAATTCTTGAAATTTCTGGGTATCTCTTTATCACCTTATTTTCTTAATAAGAATTTTAAAAGAAATATAACTACTTTTAATTACCTTTAATTTTCAGTAAAAATTTATTTTTATAAAAACTATATTATGTATAAACCTTTTATGAGAGACACAAGTTTCATATGGGGTAAGTGAGATTCGACATCAAATGAAGAAATTCTATATAAAGAATGTAAATTTCGACATTAAGTCAAAGACTTCAATATAAAAAATATGAGTCAAAAAGATCTGTATAAAGAATTTAAGGCTCAGATTAATGAATATAGGTCTCATTAAATATCATCCATTTGATAACTTTGACTTACCATAAAATGTAAAATTATTCATAGTTTAAAAAACATAAATAGTATACACAACACTTTATCATAAAACAATATTTATACTTTGTAGTTGAAATCGATATTTATAATTTTATATTAAAGTCAATAATTATAGTTTTACAATTGAAATAGATATTCGTAATTTTGTAACTAAGTAAATATTTATAGTTTCGAAGCTAAAATAGATATTTTATCCATCCAATCAAGACACAACCAATATACAGTAATTGTTTGTTATGATTTCAAAACATAATGGGATTCTATGGTCATATAATTAATCTTCGTGTCTGTGACAGTAGAATCATGGAAACATTCAAAAATAATGCCATAAGTGATATGGTAGTAACAGTAGCATGGGCAACCCATGCTATCATAAACTTTAGGTTTTGTTTGAAATTATTGTGATTTCCATATGTTTTTTTCACTACATTGATATTATAATGTAGCATTAAAGTATGAAGATATTATTAATATTAAACAGAAATATTAGAATTTTAAATAATTTTTTAAACATTTAGTAAACAACTAACGTTAATTTTAAATGATTATCGCTTGGTTGTTAATTTCTATTTGGTATGTAGATAACTTCAACAAAACCTAAAAGCTTACGAATATTATTGAATAATACGAGTAGAAAATTGACAGGATTCGAGAAAGAAAGAATGGTCAAACCATTAATCATCTTAATTCATTTATTTTAATCACATGATATTACGTGGATCATTTTCAAAAACCTAAGTAATTGTACAGTTAAATGATAGCTATCATATACAAATGCCTTTATTTTCAACGAAACGATGGGCAGGATTGATTGCTTTTTATTAATGGAGAAAGCACTCTCCTCTAAAACATATTGATTGCAGTTATGGTGGTTGAATAGCCTGCTCAGAAGGGAAGAAATGGAATGAAAAATTGGGATAATAACGGTTTAGCTCCTGAGGTTTCAACTTTTAACATTCAAAGACACAGCATAGCAGTGTTTAACAAACCAGTCATTGCCATGATGCCATCTAGACCTGTCAAACGGACTGGGCGGGCTCGGCTCGGCTCGATCCACTGCGGACCGGCACATAAACGGACCGAGCCGAGCCAGTCCATTTATTTTACGGACCAATATTTTGTTGGTCCTAACCCGACCCACGAATTAACGAATCTAAACGAGCCGGCCCGCGGATCGACTTTAAAAATTTTAAATTAAAAAAAAATATATAAAATACACTAATTATTAATAAATATAATATGTTAATAGCAATAATAAGTTTATAATCTAAATACAATATAAACTAACTATATTGTAAATTAACATATAAAAATTTTAACAAGTAAAATAAAAGTTTCATCAACAATTTTAAGTTTAAATACATGATCTCAAATATCAAAATATA
>JAVXUL010000015.1:1814063-1848343 GCA_035590515.1 Trichilia minutiflora | reverse complement strand
GAACCGGCCCGGCCCGGACCGTTACTGTTCCCGAACCGGTCCGGTTCCACTACCCCGATCCGTCGACCCGGCCGAACCCGCCCCGTCCCAAACCTTGTTTTCCTGATCCAGCCTGCATTCTTTCTGTGACTCGTATAGTGAAAGAAAGAAGCGAAAAGAAAAAAGAGAGAGAAGGCGAAACAGGAAGGCGGCAAGACTAAAGAGCCCTTTTGTTGAACCAGAGGACCAGACAGTCCAACAAAACTTTTGGCAGGAAGGAGAAACGATCCCCATTTTTCTTTTTTGAAATTTCCATTGAATAAAAGAATCCCATTTCAGTCATGCAGTTTTTGAGGTATGAATTTAGTCGCTCTTCGTTGGATCCTGTTTATGTTATTTTGTTTTCGATTAATGGCTGCCTCTTTCTTTCTTTCTTTCTTTTTTTTCTAAAATTGGCTTTTGGTTAATTTGCAGAATTGATAAGAATCTCCTTCTTGCAAATAGAGTTTCCCTTGAAAGATCTATGTTTGGGAACTTGTAAATGCTATTCTGTAGATACATCCGGCCTTGGATCTGTCGTATTTTTGCGTGCATGGGGTCAGTAATTCCTTTGCCATACATGTATAAATTACCTGTGTGAATGTATGTGCTTATCAGCTTACGTATGTCTGTGTTTTCGCTAAAATTTTTGTTGGGTTATCGGGGAGAACTGAAAACAGAGAAAATGAGATTGCCAAATGTTAAATACTTGTAGCGTAGAGTTTTAAATTTTAATTCTCTAATAAACGTTGGTTACTGAGAAGTGTTGGCAAGACATGTCAAACGTTTAAAAAGTGAAGAATAGATTTTGGTTTTTGGAGCCCTAGACCACAAAATTATTGATATTTTTCTATTTTTTGTGGAATTCAGATAGGTAGTAACATTGGAGTTAAATATTTTCAGTCTATTTGCTTTGTGTGGAGAGTTATATAAGGTGTATTTGTGTGGTTTAAGTTTGCTTATTAATTAAATCAATATGGAATCTTTTGTATTTGTGTTTACTTGTTCTTTAAGGGAGAGACATGATGGAGCTTTTTCAATTTGCCATTCTTTGCTTGAAGTCCTGGCTGTTGATCACATTATATCATACATTTGGATTTCCTTTTCCCTTAGTATTTTCTATGAGATATGCATTTTGGATATTTTTTCTTGGCTCAAATGGAGAGATGCATTGTAAATAAACCACGTCATTTGTTTTTACAGTTTTTTGGAGCTTATTTTCGCCGGCTTACTCTCTGGGCAATGCAATCACTCAAAAACAAATACAAAGTTCTTTTCAATGTGGGGAAAATTTTTTATTTTCTTTTTCTGTTCATTTCTTGTAGGCTTGTGGTTTTTTCTCATTTTCGTTTAAAAATGGACACGGTTATTTTACTTAATGATTTGTGTAATTCATAAGATTTTTCAGTTTTGTATAAGTTAGTTTTAGCCCTTTAACCTGGATTGAAATTTGTATCTCATGGTGTGAATCTGAGCAAATATTTTTTGGTTTATCACAATTGACTTGTGATTTCTCTTAAGGGCTGTGTGTCTCACTTCAGTTTCAGGATAAAACCTTCTTCTTTTTGGCATTGGCAAGGAAATGTAAGGCATGCTGGGTAATCAGAAGCTACGTGCAGAAAGTGTTTGCTGAAAATAGATAGAATACAATGAGTTGCATTATAAAATTGATAACAAACCATTGGGTGTTATATATGAGTGCTCCACTAGACTACTAGCATGCATTGTTGGAATGCAAGCTTGCCTGTTTGCTTTGTTTTCTCTTTATAATTATTTAGGCATTCTTTCTATCTATTATTGTTTGTGTCCATGAAAATCTTAACAACTAATTTACTATTTTATATGAGAACGATGTCATTCATTATTTTCACTAGTGTATGTTTTGCAAATGTTTAATTTAGACTCATTCTCTCTCTCTCTCCCTTTTGGGGGTGGAGGTTCATTTGAAATCACAGTGACGGAATAAAGCTTTTCTGCGATTTAAGTTTCATTGTTATGTTTCATGCCATTCTTGTATCATGCTCAATCAATTCATTTCTGGGTGCTAGATTGAGGATTGGTTGTTGATAGCTGGTGCTAATCAAATTTGTGGTTAAACCTGATTTGTTACAGAGCAGAGGCTGTTTCGGATGCTGTAATAAACCCCCCATGTTGATTATTGCGGTGGATGAGCCATCAAAGGGATTGAGAATTCAAGGCCAAACAGTGAGGAAATATAGTACATCAGAGGATTTCTGGAGCTCTGGCACTTGTGAGATGGACAACAGTGTTTTGCAATCCAGAAGCCTTTCATCAATCAGCACATCAAACCAACCTCTTGAGCCCTCAAGTGATGCTGGCAGTACGAGCAACCCATCTGAATTTGTAAATCATGGCATGTTCTATTATATTAACCTTTTCCCCTACATTTTACCCAACTTAATCTGACTATTGCGTTTTCCTTATATTTTGTTTGAAACTCACATTTGCATGCACATGTTAGTTTGAAGTTCTTGGTTGACCACTTTAGTAGTTTGAAGTTCTTGGTTGACCACTTTAGCTTGTCTTCTTTAAGATATGGCTCAATTCCCACAGCTATAGGGTTTGATTGAGCCCTTGGAGCTGCTGCTTGGGTTTTTTTTATTGCATACATTGTATGAATTGAACCATTCATTTTGAACTGACTCAGTGATACAACTAAAATTCACCTGTTTGACAAAGCTTATGCATCATATTGTGGGGTTTCCCAGATAATTTACTGGTATCAATTCATGAATGAAACCTTAACTATTATTTTCTATGATTTACTTGGAAATAGTAATATTAGCTGTGTTGATGTGGTCAATCTTATTTCCCTTCTCAACATTTACACCATTGGCACTATTTATAGGTTTTCAGACCCCCTTTTTTCTCTAATTTTATGGTTTTGATCTTTGTCCATCATTATTGCTGCTTCATGATTGCTTCTTTTTTCACCACTCTTTCTGTTGTTCTCATGCCATTGTCCTTTTGCATTTGTTAAATGAAAGTCCTTCATTGTGTAAGCCTCAGTGGATGCAGGTTTCATTCTCTGGAACCAGATGCGGCTGCAATGGCCTGCAAATGAAAGGTCTCAAGAAAGGACTCAAGTTCGAGAACCTACAATAAGGTGTGTGACGACTTCCATGGTTTCTCGTACTGAATATATAGCTATTGCTTTGTGTGAAAACTTAATAACAAATGCTAAAAAAATTTTCTCATGCATGACCTTTGTTTTCTGTGTGTTTCTCTAATTGCTTGGACATTAGTTTCACGTACAAGAAATTCTTAGTGTAGACGATTCAATTCTGCTATGACCAGTAATTCATTACATCGAATGAACATCCAAGTAATTCAAAATCTCCATGTAATACTTGCTGGTTTATTTGCTATCAAACAAGCCATTCATTGCTTGAGGTTTTGTTTGGAAATCATCTTTTGTAACGTATATTATATGGTTCAACTTTTGTGTTTTGTAGTTGGAATGCAAGTTACGAGAGTTTATTAGGAACTAATAAGCGTTTTGCCCAGCCAATCCACCTCCCTGTAAGTTTCCTTTTGTTTGTGGTGGTGTTTCGTATTCCTTGTCAATGCAAGGCTTAATTGTGTTTGTGTATGACTACAGACCTGACTTTTTTCTCTCTTATCCTATGCCAGGAAATGGTTGATTTTCTTGTTGATGTTTGGGAACAGGAAGGCTTGTATGATTGAGGAAGTCTTAAGTTTGAAAAGTTGTTAATTTTTCTGTTGTCCTATTTTCAATGTAACTCCTACGAGGTGATTGGTTTTAATTGGTTGTATCATTCATATCTATTATTTCTCTTAAATGTTGTTATTACTCTTGTCTGTGCTTTCTCCTGGAACTAGAAGAGATGCGTTATTCTATTTTTTTTTTTTAGCTTCTTGGCGTTCAAGCATCCCTTCAACATGTTATGCATTCCAGACCGAAACATATTCTTGGGTAGACCTAGAAAGATTTTACAGACAATAACAATACCCATCCTCCCTAGATTTGATGGTTGATGAGTAAACCCAAATTAACAATGACAAAACGATGAATCCTGTCTGTAAGTAAGTTGTCTGCTACCTCATTGGCACTGGCACGTGGGGGTTTGCTAGGAATCCTTATACACGAGGATATGGAAACCGTAAATGTAATAATATAATAAAATAGCCTCCAAATGGACGTTGTATTGTATTGAGTAGATATTGTTGTTCTATGTACGTGTAGATACTGTGTTTGTTTTCAGATACGATATTGGATTGAGTTTTTTCGGTTATTCGATTCTATCCGATTTTCATAAGACGGATTAGGATAGTGAAAAAAAGAGTTTAAGATAAGTTTAAATATTACAATTAAATCCGTGATTGATTTGGGTAAGGTTCAAGTTTATAATCTTGAATATTTGTTATCCAAACCTGCTTGTTAAAAAAAAGTTTGGCATGTAAATATTTGAACCCATAAAGATTTAGAATGTTTTAGATTTAATTATAATGTTTGCATGGATTATATATCATATATATAGGTTTTATTTGAACTTTTATTAAAAAATTTTATTATTATATTTATATTTAAAAAAAAATAGTTAAACGAATATTTATACGAATACTTAATAGTTAAACGGTATTATTAATTGAATTTAGAATGAATATGAATAATATAATTATATATTTAAACGAATTTAAGATGAGTTTGAATATTTGAATGGATATAAAAATAAATAAAATATTTTTTGTGATAATTTTATCCATTGCCATTCCTATTTATTTAGTATTAGTTAAAAAAAAAGAATTTATTAATGATAGATAGGTTTTTATTTCTATTTATTTATTGGGTATTATCAAATTACATAGCAATCGGTATTAATCTTTCCTTTCCTTACAAACCACCGTCCCAATCCCTCGTTTAGTTTTCAAAACCAATATGGAAATTATAATTTACAAGAAAGGTTTATTTAGAAAAATTGTTGTCCTTTCCTTTCCCATCGATGATTGATGGAGATGGTATTGTTGAGTTCGTGGGTCAGGGCTATGGATGGATAATTACCAGATCATTCCTTGGCAGTGAAATGAGCAAACGAGCCTTCATTGGATAAGATTTTGAAATTAAAATGAATGAATATTTGTTTATTACATACTTCTTTCTTAATTCTTGGGGAGAGATTAAAACAAAGAAATGAACATTAAAACGAAGCAACTTCATGTTGATGTCTGGCTATGGCTAATAATATAGAAATTATGGGAGTAGGAATACTGATTTTAGCAAGGAAGTGGAACCAACAAATCCTTTTCATATTTATAAATATCTTCCATTAATCAATTAATTAATATATTATAAACTAAAAATTCATTTTCATGAAAGATAACGTATCATTATTTTATATAAATGGAAGGATCCCGATATGATATGATAAGATATCCATACAATACAATCTAATTTATTTATTAATATAATATCAATAACATCATGGAAACAAATTATACACTATTGTATGATAATAGATTGGTTGAATAACATATGAAGATGCCATCTCCAATGGTTTGGTTTTGCATAAATAGCAACATTATATACAATACAAACATTCAAATAAGAAATATGAATCATAAGATTTTATTTTATTTTTATTTAATACATATTCTAAGTAAATAAATTTATAATTTAATGAACAAAAGTTCATTTGAATAGAATAGAGAATATTAAAAATCATATTTGATCTTAAGATATTGTGATTATACAATTATTTCTTACTTTTATTTTATATATGAGCAAGTTGACGATGTTATTAAACAGATTTTACAATTTTATTTTTAAATTTAAATAAAAAAAATCAGTTATATTCCACATTCTTCCAACTACCTCCACTCAGACTCAGCCTGTTCTCAAATGAAATTGTTTTATTTCCTAATTGTTTGTAATTCTTTCCAACTTTTTTGTTCAATTTGCTTTAACAAATTGTTAAGAATCTGGGTTTGGTAAAAGATAATAATGACTTTTCCATTCATAAGTTCCAATAAAACGAAAAAGGGTTATATTTTTATAATTTCATTTGAAACCCCGTTGAAAATTTCAAAATGAATAGTTGAAAAATTCAAACCGAGTAGTGGCAAATTGCAATAAGCCAGATTGGCTTGGTTGGACTTGGAATGGAATGAATGAGGTCAGAGGTATTCTAAATTATAAAAATAATTTATTAATTATTATATTTCAACATGGGGACAAATTGCCCATTTTTATATCCCCATTTGTAAAAGATAAATGATATAATGCTTCATGCTGGACTTTCACGTACTTGTCGAGGAACAGAAATTTGATTCCATCTTTTTCCACTTCCAGGAAGGATTAGTAGGGATTATTGGGTTCTTTAAATTAAATATCGTCACTTTCTTATTTTATTGTAAGAAAAAAAACAATAAAAACAATAAATTAAAGATGAAAATAGAAATGAAAGATCGTGAATTCTAAATTTACAAGTTAAGCATTTGTCATTAGCTCAAAAAATTAGTTTATTAAATAAAATATTCTGTTAAAATTAAAAATTACGAATGCTTAATATTAAGAATAAAGAATTTATTTAATTAATACATCTTAGTTTACAATTTATTTTCATCCATTTTTTACATTGATTAGAAAATGTTTTTATTAAGGATAAAAATCATAGTGAGAAAGTCACTCTCACTACAAAGAACATGTCTCGAAAGGAAGGCGAAGGAGTTTTATTTTGTGTACCAAGGGTTTAATTCTTATTTTAATTATTTAATTTCTCATTTCTCAATGATTTCATTATTCCAAACACGCCATTTGTTATGAAAAAAACCAAACAACTCTTGATTCCAACCCAGGATCCAAACACCCCAATTTGACAGAAAAGGGTAAGGAGGGAAAACAAAACCAACAAATGGCATCAGGTTTCTGGTATTCATTTGGTGGGAGGGAGAATAGGACTAGGAAAACCCACTTCTGGGAACAAATACATTGCATGTGGGTTATTCTTGCGTGTATAGTCATGTACCGAAACCATACTCCGCTCATAATAAAGAAACAAACTTTCTTTTCAAAATCAAACTATCTTTCATTTCTCCGTCTCTAATTTTTCTCTCATTTTCTCACGCTTTTTGCCCTATCTGATAGGGTTTTCATATCCTTAAAGCTGTAATCTTTCTCATGCATTCGAGTCTTCTTCAGATACTACAAACCAACGGATCAACTTTCGTCTTTGTTTGGGTTATCTTTTTTGCTCTCTTTGGAGGGTTTTTGGGTCAGGATCGGTTAAGATTTGACCTCCCGGGGTTTTTTGAGCTGTATTCATGGCAAAGCTCTTTACTTTCTCTGGTAAGCTTTCCATCTATGCTTATTTTGTTTTATTTTTAACTTTTTTAGCTGAACTTTGTCTGTGGTTATGCTACTTTTTTGTGAGTTTGAGATTGTTTAACTGGGTAATTATGGATCGAATGTTCAAAGTTTGATTTTTTTAGCCGATGGTAGTGTATTGTATGGGTGGAATTGGAGTAGATTAAATTTTATTTTATGGTTGTGCTAAGGTTGATTCAATTTTGAAGGAAATATTAACGATTATTGTTTGAATTCTTTATGGGTCTGGTAATTCTTTGGGTGTGAATATGGTGTAGTTGTAGGTAAGATGTATCAGCTTAATCTCCTGGATCTTGTGACTTAGGGGTCAATTTGTTTTTTTTTTGGGCTGTGTTATGTCAAGTAGTATGCCCTCGTAGGCTGGACAAAGATGAACTTTACATGTTATAGATGCGATCTGATGAACGGGCTTCTTTGTGTGTGATGTAATACAATTTTGTGGAATCCAATGCCCTTGAAGCTACTAAAGTTTGTTGTCAAAATAGAACAGGCCAAATAGCTACTACTGTTTCCCTTTTGTAGTTCCATTGGGGAAGAAAGCATCTGTAGGGAAATTTTTGATAAATATGTAATATAACTGAAAGAACAGGCCAAAGAGAGTGATTGGAAAAGAAAGGAGGAGAAGGTAATCTTTGCTGCATTATGTTTACGATTTTCACAACTTTAAGAATAATGAATAATTATTCCATTATCCTTTCGTGTTCATAGAGGGAATGAGGCTTTTAGAAAAGTATGAAGTACATGTATCAAACTATGTATCTTAATTCTTAATAGAAGTATATTTTTTGCATGTACCCAGGATTTCACGTCATGAAAAAGAATGAACAATTAAAGTTGATGTTGCAGTGTTGTGTGGTTCTTACGCACTAACAATCTTGAGTTCTGGTTAATGCTTTGATTCCCTTTCTAAATGCATTCATTTCTTGTTATAGTAGAGATGCTCTTTTATTTTGCAAACAAGGGTCTAGTTTATGCTATGAAATTTGAAACATTTAGAACAGAGAGTTGGCAATGAAAGTTTCATCATGTGGACACTGATAATTGCACTGGTAAGGGGGTGCAGTAATATTATAAGTTTACAGGGAGTCGTGAACAGTGTATGTTGAAAGTGTGTGAAAAATATGTTAGCTTACAATCCTTCAAAAGATAACTGGATTTGGTATGAGACTTTAAATGTAGTTTAATTGCTAGTGGTTGGCAAGGGTATGAATTGATGGCTACAGTGGGTATGGCTAATGTTCAAACGTGTTGTATAAATAATTGTGATTCAAGATCAAATTAGTTAAATGTGTGTAGACTTTTATATGAAGATGAGAATTTTAATTCTTGTATTCTTCAAGCTAAAAGGGAAAAGGAAAGAGATGAAAGAGATAGGAGGAAGGTGAAGCAAGGAAGGGAAAAAGAGAGAGGACGTGAAAAAGAAAAAGAGGATTCCTTAAAGAAGGATGGAACAGAAAGTGAACATACTGATTCAGCCGAACTTCATTTTTCCAATGATAACAAAAGATCAGGAAAGGATAGTGATAGGAAACACCGAAAGCGACATCATACCCGGGATAACTTGGATGAAAATGAAAAAGATCGATCTACGAACTCCCACCGACATAACAGCGATTGCAAAAAATCAAGAAAGGTATGCTGATTTTTGCCATTTCTCATGTGATAGATGTTTTGACGCAAAACTTGATTGGTTTTATTTTATCTATTTGTGAATGCTAAGAGAACACTTCTATCATATTTTATTTTAGTTTTTAAAGTTTTTGGTTTACATGTTGCAGAGTGCATCAACACCTGAATCAGAGAATGAGAGCAGGCACAAGAGACATAAGAGGGACCACCATAATGGATCTTGTAAACATGGTGATCATGAGGAGCTTGAAGATGGAGAATTTGGTGGGGAGGGTGAAACTCGGTAGATATCTTATCCTGTCGATTTCTCATGAATTTTCATTTTTCTCATATTCGGGTGTTCAATATTTTGAGGGAATTGTTATGTGTATCATACTTCAATATGAATACTTGTGGTATACAATTTGATCCATACTTTGCCATAAATTATAGGATAGTCATCCATATAGACTATAGCATTCTAGTAACTTTTGGTTGTGAAACAGATTTTTTAAAGATATAGAGCTTCTCTTACTGTCGAAGTTTGTTCCATCTCTTAACTGTGATGAAGAAAAATAACTATTCAAGCATCTAATATGGAGGAATAGTTATATTGGAAGACTAGCTATGATCTTATTTGAGTGATTGCGTGATCTGATTGTTGATAATAGAGGAAAATACACAAAACTGTATATTTTATATTCCAAAAGATCTATGTTTTTGATATATTTATATTTTTGCTGGGGTGGGGTGGGTGGAAGTTTGAGTTGTAATGTAGGGCTATGTGCTTATAAAATGGACTTCAACTCCCATCTTTTCAGTGGAAGAAAAAAAGTTCAAACTTTTTAGCTTTCAGTTTCTGAGTACCTTATACTTTTAATAAACATAATGAATCCGTTGTTATCAACATCACCAGCTGCTGTGCAAATCAACATTATTGCTGAACCATAGTGGATACCACTTTTTCCTAGCTACCGATGTGTTGGGAAAGAGGTATTGCAGAAGTGGCATTGGCTACGAAATAAAAGTTAGGTGTTCATCGAACGTTTTAGTTGTTATGCACACAAAGTAAAATTATAATATTGTATTGAGAGAAAAATAAAGGAAATCGAGTCTCAGATTTTTTTTTTAAAGTTGGTATATGTATCATCAAATGTTGCCTCTCCCTTCCACCTTGTTTCCATTAGTAGATTATTGCAAGTCAATTATTTCATCAATAATCTGATCGATGATAGAATCTCCCATCTCTCTGCATATCTGCAATTTCGTTTTCTGGAGTTCCATTCTTCTGGTGTTCTGGAGAAATCCAAATTTGTCGGTCGTGTTGCACTTGTAGCATTTACCAATTGCTTCCCCAATGTGCAGAGTTGTTTACTGATGATTTTTCCAAGCTCTTCTACAGTCGACAATTTGTGAAGATGCTTGTGTCTATCGTTCCTAATATTGTGTATAATTGCTCTCTTTATGCAATCCAACAACAGCTGCCTCCTTTTTGGCATGACCATCTTGTTTCTCTGGCTCTTGGAAGAACCAGAGTGAACTGTTTCCTTCACCTCGGGCTCAAATCACTGTTAAAATCACCAGAGAGTAAGAAACACGGTCAAGTCAGTTTTACAGAAGTTTCTGCTTTAGCTCAGGTCAGAATAAGACTCGAAGTTGAAGGACCTGTTCCGGGAAAATGAAACCGGGGGTTATGTTTAAGATTAAAATCATGAGCTGTTAAGTGGGTGGACGTTTCAAAATCAGTTAATAGAGACTACAAAAGTGTGCATTTTGTTTCATATTTGGTGCAGTTGAATGATTTATTTAATGAGATTGGTGAACTTTTACCGGATTTTAAATCTTGTAATCTTGTCACTGGGCTAAGGTGCTTGTCGCCTTCCTTACAGCTGGATGGCTGTTGTATATCTGTGTCAGTCTGTCAGCTTTGTTAATAATTGAACTTAAAAAGCAATAAAACACAAAGCCGCTTTGATTTTTAATTTACTGAGCCGGAACTCCATAAAGGGAATCAGTTGGTGTGTCATGGTTCATATTTTCACATGTTCCCTTACCTTTTCTTCTTCAGATTGTGAGACATTTAGGACTTGGGAAGCTTCTGCTACAAGTAAGCCACCGCCATGTTCCAAAGCACCATAATCGTATTCTGAAGAAGCACTGTATGGTGTAATGTTGCTTACTGCAGAAAATCAATTTGTTTCTGCAATCTGCTGGATCATATCAATTGTCTCAGAAACAAGTTCTTCTTTTAAAGCTTTATTGCAACTCGAAAGTTCCTGCCTACTGTCGTTAGGAGTAATGAACTTATACAGCAACGACTTCAGGTTTCTTGAAGCATGCAGAATCCTACTCTTTCTCAAACTTGAACTGCAAGGATCCTTCAGGTTCATCCTCGAATTCCTGGAGCTGTGACTGCAATTATTTTCACTATCAGAACTGAATTGTTTCACAGAGTATCGTCTTTCAGAAAGGTATGTACTTAATTTGAAAGGCTCTTGCTGCTCTTGGAGATGCTCCTTGAGCTTTTTGACAGGTGCCGGCTTAGATGTACAAGTAGTATCCATTACCAGGAAAAAAAATGCAATAAGAATAATTTCATCTGCGAAGAGAAGTAAGAAGCTGATTGAATTCTGTAGTAGGAGCTTCCTGGTATAATTTCAAGAAGTGCTGGAAAGCAATGGTTGTAGTGGATTTAGGACACCCAAAAGTTAAAACCGGGCAATCTTGTCATTGATTGATGACACCAAATTCTTATAATTAAACAAAACTAATAAATCTAGAAAATCATAAAATTGTTGTTTGAAATTCTCTCCCTCCATTTTATATATATCCATGGTCCCTATTCAAACTCTTTAGTGTAGTGAAAGTTATCCTGTTACAAAGAAGAATTGAAAAAGGAAATTGTATGGATTGTTGCTTGGCTGCCATTAAAGAGTGTTTTTGTGTACTCCAATTTTAATTGGGAGAATGCCCTGTGAAGGTACAGTGTTTGGCGGCTTCTGCCTAATTTCCCATCACCCTCTTAATAACTAAATTTTTCTAGTGTTAAATTTTTTCAAGTTTACCTTTCTCAAATTTAGCATTGAATTGAACTGAACTGTCGGTCCAAACTCCCTAGAATTTGGTCTAATTCTCCTACAAGCTCTAGTTCTGGATCACCGCCTTTAGTACCCCAAAGCTCTCGTAGAACCCCTAATTCTCCATCATCCCCTTAATACCTCAAAATCCTCTTATCGTTCAATTTTTTTCAAGTTTTCCTTCTCCATTTACTATTGAACGAACTGTACCATCGGTTCAAACTGGGCCAAATAAAAATTGTCCTTCTCCATTTTCTAAATAACAAGAATGGCAAAATTAAATATGAAAAGATTTAAACTCAAGACTTGAAGCATATCACTCAGCTAACAATATATACTTATTACTTACACGCGGACACATTAAAACGTTAATTATGTTATTTATTATTTTCAAATTAATAGTTTTTATTATAAAATTATTTTAAATAATTTATAAAAATATCAACAAAATAAAATAATGAAAAATTATTTTCAATAATAATAATAATAATTTAAAATAAAATATTTTTAAGTTAATAATAATAACTCTGTTTTATACATAGAATTTATTATTATATTTTTAATTATTATTAGTATTATTACAACCATTATTATTGCTAACAATTATAATTTAAAAAAGTTAATAAGTTAAAATATATGTTAATATTATTATCATTATTAACAACAATAAATAAAATTTTAAATTATGATTTTTGAATAGCAATAAAATGACTTTTTATTATACATTTGCATATTTACTCCTTTTATTTTTAATACATTTATTTAATATGTAATTTATTGTTATATTTACTATTATTTTAAAAAAATAAATTAATTTATGAACACTAATAAAAATAATATTGCAGTTTAATTTTGTTTATTTAATTTATTATTTTAATATTAATTTATTTTTATATTTACTATTATTTTTAAAATATAAATTAATTTATGAATACTAATAAAATAATTTTGTAGTTTAATTTTATTTATTTAATATTAATTTATAAATAATACATTATTGCAGTATATATTTTAAAGTATATGTTATTGACTCAATGGTAAGTAACTCGAAATGCTTTAAATCTTGAGTTCAAATCCCTTCAAATTTGGAAAAATTTAATGATGAGGTAGCATAAAAATTTTGGGTATCAAATTTTGCAAAGTGGGCGAGGAAAAATTATGCCAAACTTAAGGGAGTCCATGCCATTCTCCCCATTTTAATTTATTTTTCTTGCTAAAAAATGATTCCCACTGAATAATGCATTTATAATTTTTAACTGATCATGTGGGTAGACCCATTTTAAGAGAGAGAGAGAGGTCATTGGCATTTTGGTAAAGTAGTAAGGAGACTGGGACACACAATTTAGATATCATCTATTTCTTTCTTTATGACTTATAAAGAAAATACTTTCTATTTTCTAATTACCCCTCAACCCACATACACAGGCTGTCTTTCTGTTTCTATGAATTGAAAAGAGGATCTCTCTCACAGCTGCCGGCTAGTGAGCCTGGTCCAGTTATTGAGTTCGGTCCTGAACCTTTTTCCTTTTCTCCTTTTAACTACTACTGGCTACCAGAAGCTTTATTAAGGAGGAATAAAAAGGGTGATGGAGGTAATGCACTCAATAGGCGGGTCGTCTCTCCTGCCATAAGTATCATTCTATGTAGAGAAAGTCTTTGGTGCATCTATGATCTATCTCATTAATTGGATCGAATGGCTACAAATGTGATGGTGTGATACATTTATAGTCATTGGTCTTATACAAGAAGGGGTGTACGCAAACTTTTTCTTGATCATTTGCAAGTGATAATTTTTTTTAATTTTTAATAATTCATATGAAGAACATATAATATGCCTCCGCAATATATATATATATATAAAGATTGTAGGTAATTCCTTATGGAGGATAACTGGATAAGATGGAAGATAGGTAGGGTTTGACTCTGATCTCTTTTTCGGACAGAATTAGGTTAGACTCCAAATCTCCGTACATGTAAAGGATCTATTTGTTTGGTTTTATCTTCTGAAGGACTTCATTGCGGAAATTATCCAAACTAATATTCAACACAAATATGACAAATGGAGTTGGTACGTAGTGTAGGTTCAAGTAAATTGATCAATTCATCATCCAATTAAAGAGACAGACAAAAATTATGACACAACTCAGAAGGAACGGCGAAGTATCATCATCTAGATGCTATCTACTTGGTCAAATTATAAAAATAATTTAATAAAGTTCACTAGTGGAGGAATTAATTAATATTAAATCTATACAGCCAGCCAAAGAGACAATCAATGTACAGTATTTCAAAACATCGTGGGATGACATGATCATATAATTGATCCTCATGTCTCTAGATTGGCAGTAAAATAATGGAAACATTAAGTTTTACATATATATATATATATATATATAACTTCAACAATACAATTTCAAATGTAACCCTAAAAGTTACCGAATATTATTGAATAATAAGACAAGAAAATTGACAGGGTTCGAGAAAGGAGGAATGGTCAAACTATTAATGATCTTAATTCATTCATCTTAGCCACATAATATTATGTGGATCAGTTGGAGCCACATTTTCAAAAACTTAAGTGATTTGTACGGTTGAATGGTATGGTGTAACTCTAAATAGCTATCATATACAATGCCTTTATTTTCAACGAAAAGCTAGGCAGGATTCATTGCTCTTTATTAATGGAAGAAGCATTCTCCTCTTCTCCATATTGATTACAGTTATATTATGGTGGCTGAATAACCAACCATCTGCTCAGAAGGGAAGAAATGAACTGAAAAATTTATCTGTGGTCTTAAAATGGGTTTATATTACCACGTCAGCATGATGATTTAGTGACACAAGGAAATTGAAGATTATTATGTGTTAAGACAAATTTTATTTATCTTTTTATATAGTAATTTTTAGATTGTTCTTGTATCATCATTATGATCTAATGTTGCCTTAGTTAATAGTTATGCTATTGATTAATTTAACATAACGTTGCTTGACAAGCTCCTATAGCTTTTACCTTCTCAAGAGTAATTAGTGGATTAATAATTAATTAAAATTTGGTAGATCTCTCTTTACTATAATAATTTGATTGAGAATAAATGTTTATTAATTTTGATGTCAACTAATAATATAATGATTTTACTAACAAATATCTTTAAAGTACTTGTTAAAATTTTTATATTTATCAAATATAATATATTAAAAAATATAACTTATTAAATATAAACTCTATATGTATATCCAAATATATATTAGAAAATATATTATCAAATATAAAAATTTTAATAAGTACTCTAATAATATTTGTTAACAAAATCTATAATACAGTATTGTGATAATCAAGTGGCATAGGTTTTACTGTTTTGCTATCTTGGCGTGAGTTACAAAACAGTCAACTATAATTATTAATTACTAGTTCCTCATTAGATACAAAGACAAATGAGCATATACCCATCTTATTGTCTAAACTTTTTTAAACAAACTTAATTATAGAGTCATCTATAATTAATTAGCATAATTATAGTAGATAATAAATTGGCAAGACTTTTTGTTTTCTTCTATTTCTAAAGAACACAGACTAATCAAACCTATGGGTATAATGGCATAATGCATGCAATTTGAACTACAGAAGGTAAAAACAAGAAGTAACAATATAATTCATTTATGCAAAATTTCACTGTTATCGTATATTTTACAAGGTTTAATGAACAACTCAAAGCAGTAAAATCTAAAAAATATAAAGAAAACTAAATACCCATATGAGAATGGATCAGAAAAACAAAACAATACAAATAACCTAAAATCCTGAACTCTGAATCCTCCGATCATAAACTATGTATCCAAGGTTAAACAAAAAAAAAAAAAAAAGAAGAAGAAGAAGAAGAAGAATTTTCTGATAACTATTACACAGTAGTTATAAATAATTAATACTAAAAAAGGAAGAATAATTTTTTTTTTCAAGGTTTGGCATTCTGAGTATAGATATAATCGGTGTGAGCTGCAAGTGTTCTTCTCATCAAGCACTCTTCTTCTTCAACTCCATCACAATTCTCCGTCGTCTGATCAACTTTCCCTTCTGCTTCTTCCACATGATCCTTCATGCAAGGAAAAAATCTCAAGATTACGTCCAAACTAATAATAAAAAGGAAAAACTCTCATTTGTTTTCACCTAGAATTTCAAAAGAAACCAAGAAATGAAGAAAATCAGCATACCCCATGTAGCTTATTCATCGAGGTAGCATCCGAAAATGCCCGATGTAGCCTGGCGGCCGAAGTCAGATCAGATGATAAGAAGAGGATAAGGGCAACGATGAAACATAGAGTGGTGACCTTGGAAGACATTATTATTATTATTATTATTGCGATGTAATCTAGAGAGTTGCCAAATGAATATGAGACAAAGAGAGAAACATGGGGGGCGTTGAATTTATAGAAATTGCCGCGTACGTTGAAAAGGGTGATTTTGGTATTTTAATTTTTAAGATTCTTCATTTGTACTTATTTTGATGAAATATATTAACCGCCAAAGAATAGTCAATGAGATCGGACGGCTATGATGGCTTTAGGCTTTGGCTTGGTCGTTGAAAAGTTTTCATGTTCTAGAATTAGAATTTTCTTTTTTCTTTTCTTTTCTTTTATTTATTTATTTATTTAGAGTGCTGCTTACTATACAAATACATACGAACTCAGTTATCACCCATCAATATATATCACTATGTTAATATGCTACGTAATTTTAAAACCTCAATTTACACGTATAACGCAATATTTAAAAATTTAAAATTATATTGTATATATTATAATTTTAAAATTACATTGCATATCAATATAGTGTAATTTTTATTTTTTTTTATAACCCAGATATCCGGGCCAGCTTACGCGTACCTCGATTAATCTTGAGAGAGGGTTAGTACAGCATCCCACCACCGCGCCCCCCCTCTTGAATTGCAGCACACCCCAAAAATCGAACCCCAGACCGTACGCCTAACCACACAGTCCATAACTCATCTTACCAACGGGGCTAACCACATATGGGTGAAAAATCCATCAATATAGTGTAATTAATCCTTATAAATACATATACAAATCAATTCTAAAAATTATATTATTATCAAATTTTTTTATATTTGTACGAGATAAAAAAATTTAAAAATAATTATACAATAATAATAATATAATTATGTCATATTAATTATACAAGAATTTGTATAAAAAATTATATCACTCATTTATTTATTTTGCATCTAAAAATTCTAAATTAATTACATGTGGCGAGTTATGGACATAATAAATTTTGAATTTTTTTAATTTAAAAATAAAAGATAGATTGAATTATAATAAAAACAAATTCAAATACTGATCAATAATATTCAACTTCCTAAATTTTAATATATTAATTAATATTACAGTTGTTTGAAGTAAACAATTGTAAATGCATATTGGATTTTCTTGACATTTACAAAAAGCAATTGCCCTTTAGAGTATTTTTCTAAATTCAAAGGGCTCATATGTTATTCTTTCAAAAATATATCCTTAAGATGTACATTCTTGAGCTGCTTGTCAACGCCTATTGTTGCTAAGATTTCCAAGAACTGTAAGTTGTCACTATTAAGCTTTTAAAATATGTGTTGACTCAACAAATTTATATTTTACATATCTTAAATTTTATTTCATCTCGTGCTCCCAAAAAAAAAAAAATTCCATCTCAGACATAAAAATTAATTTTTGTTCAAAATTAAAATAAATAAAATTTATGTTTTAAGAGGTCAAATCAATTAAGTTATAAGTTATATTGGATTTAATTTAATAAACATATGATATTATATGTTTGATATTATATATTAAAAATTATCATAATATAAGTTTAAAATTTAAATGATATGATAAAATTAAATTAATATGTACTTAATGCATCAATTAAATTATGGGTTTTAATATATAAAAAGACCATATCCTATTTTTATTTTTGGTTTCCACATATATTAAAATTTATGTTTTAATTACAATCATTAAGTTCACGATAGTTTAATTTTATCATATTACCTAAATTTCAAAAATAACTTACTATAGTCTTTGATACATAATGTTAAACATATAAACACATATATTTATTGAATTAAATCGAAAGTTATTCTTTAAGAGTGTCTTTACTATATAATAATAAAATCCAAGTTAAAATTTAAAAAATAAAAAACTAAACCATTAATGGTTCTAATTGACAATTTTGTTGGGGATAATCTTAGATTCTACCAATCCAAAGGTGCAATCGGAGGTTCAATTATTTAATAACAGTCTAGAGTTCATGAGGAGTGTACTAACAAGTTATAGGATTTTTTTGAGGTAAGTAAATACCCGAAATCCCACTCTCCTTCTAAATTAAAGAGTTGATCCTTAAATTATGAGAAATATACAAGATTTTGAGATCTCGGAATTTCTATATTTTATCTGGAGAACTCAACGACTTCTACGTCTTTAAAATTATAACTTATTTTTAAATAATATGGGAAAACGAGATATTTAAGGATCTTTAATCGTTATTGATCCGATTGACAATGTTAAATAGGATATTTAAAATAGATTAATACAAATAATGATTATTATGATTATAACTTATGATCTTAATAATTTATCCTATTATTTATGGAGAAAAATAATGATTATCAGATATATGTTTAACGATTATAATGTTCAATTATTTAAGGTAAAACAAATCAAATAAATAAGTAACTAAATTTTATAAAACCAAATTATTGTCTCTCTCATCATAAATAAAAGGATTTTTATGGTAAAACTGATTTTTATCTTGATCATTATATTTTGATTTCAAACAAACCCAATCGATAATTTATTCAATGATGCACAGAATTCAAGACCGTGTGAAGATCTTGCATCAACAAATTTCATGCTCATTATTTAACTATATGAATACTTTTTACTAAAGTAAGGCGACGAGCATGAAATTACAATACAGTTAGCAATAGAAAGTGTAGTCAAATTTAAGATAATTAAGCAACTGATTATATATGCCAAACCAAAAAAAACACCGAGTTAAACAATTTGTTTACCAAAATTTGTCGGGCATCGATGGGAGTCCTTATAATTTGTCAATAAACGGTAGTCAAATTTTCACACATGTATAGTAATTTTCTAAATATTTTACATTAAAATTTGTAAATTTGGTGTTATATTTGATTAATATATATATAATTTTTATTAATTTTAAAAAAATAATTTTACTTCAAGTCAGTAATTTCTACAAGTATCTTGTGAAATAATATATAAGAGAGAAAGGAGAAAAAATATAAAAAAGAAAAAGAAAATATAATGAGTTGCATCAAATCAAGGGAGCAAACAAATGCGAAGTGCCCTAACTATTATGATGACTTTTAGCATGCTCATGCGGCACACTCCTAGAAAATGATTAAATCTTCTTTTGATAATTACCATTTTGTTCCTTTTTTTTTTGGCCCTCTCTTTCTTTTTCCCTTTTTTTCTCTCTTTTCTTTTTCTTTAGCATCTGCAACATTAACTCATTAAGCAATCAATCAATATAAACAAGTGGACCTACACAATTGGTTGGTGCCCCATCAATTAATAATACAAAAAAACAATAAGCCAGTTGACCATTTCTTTTTACATTAATTAAGGGGTTGTTGGTGGATAATGGTTAGCTTTAAAGTTCGAAAGAAAAAATAAAATAAAATAAAATGTTATGACAAGTTGTAGTGAAAGAAACTTGTTTGGCCAGGCAGCTTTATGGTAAAATTAATTCCCAATCCACTCATTTCTCTCTTCACGAGTTTCTTCTTCGAAAGGACACCAACAATGGATGCCCATTTTAAGTTTGTTGGTCCAACATTCTCATCCATTTTAAGTTTGTTGGTCCAACATTCTCTAATAGGGCAAAGATATTTTAAGAAAAGTAAGAAAATGAAATTGATATTGATAATTTGAATGTCTCTATATTATACGAATGAAATGATCCTACCCACTTATCTATATTTTACGTACCATAGATTACCATTAATGATGTATACGACTTGTAGTAGGTTGCTTTTTTTTAGTGGGTTTGACAAATTTCTTGTTAGTGAGTTGTTACATTAGCACCCAATGTGTATAGTTGGGTAGTTTCATTTTATAAGAGACGGTTATTTTGTGTCTGTTCTGAATTCAATTTATCGAGAGTGAATTTTTTGTAAGAGTCTGGTGCAACTATGATTTTTACCTTAACTGTCTTTTTCATGTGACGGTTGTCTCGCGTCTGTCTGAGATTCGATAGATTAGGGTTTTTCACGTATAAAAAAAAAGAAGAGTTGTTACATTAACCTTATGATTAATAAACTTGAATATATCATTAATTTTTTCTTTTTATAAAAAAAAAACATCAATTTTTATGATTTTTAAATCATGATGTCCAATTGAATACGAATTAATATCAATTATAGTCGTTTAAGGTATCTAAAAACCATTCAACATTACGGTGTAAAAATTGATTAAAATTCTCTAACTGTTCTATACTATTATAAAAAATATACTCTCTAAAATCGAACACGAAATTAATATAAAAACAACCGTCAAACATATCTTTAACCACCAAACCATACTCCTTGTTCATGTTCTTTGCTAGTTTTTTCTTTATGTTATTGCATTTGTAGCTAAAATTATATAATACCTGATTATTCTAAGTTTAGAATATTTTAATGTAGATTTTCTAACAATAATTCAACAATATAAATTTATAATGTAAGTAAGATCTGGTTTTTATATTAATAATAAAATATTTAGTAATTGTGCAAGAAATCATTAAGTTGAAATTAAGCTCACACTGTTTTCAACAAAACAAGGCTGTAAATTACGTTCGATTATCCAAGTCCATATGAAACCAATGGGCCGGACGAAACAACGAATCCTAATCCATTGTATGAAATCTCATTGGCGGCAAACCCATTGCTTCCTGCCATAAGATCTTAACAAAACCACCGCACCAAAAACCATCAGAATCTCGAATCCGAACGGACAAAGAAAAGAAATGGGTAAAGAGAGAAAAGACTGGCTGTTGAAAACAGAGCCAGGGGAATGGTCGTGAGAAGATCAAGCAGCAAACGGAGGGATAACAAAATGGGAGTATCCGAGTATAGGACCGAGTCAAGAACAGGCAAGCGTAAAAAAACATGAAATCCATGAAACTCAACGACCTCTGTTTCTTCTAGCACTCCGGTTCCAGTGCCTCCGAGTGGTGGACGTCGTGAGCGTGATATAAGAGTGGCACGGGGAGGAAGCAGACGGCAATAAAAGTGGTGCAGTGGATGTGAAGGAAGTTGGTATGATGAGGCAGTCGGTGGACTTGAAGGAGATGAAGAAAGATAACGGGTTTAAGGGATGGGGATTATTCAGACAGCAGCCGAGGTTGTCGGTTGTGGCAGTTGAGAAGAGGGTTTGGGATAGAGTTTGTGATTTGGGTAGTGGATTTCATGGAAATGGTAAAGTGTAATGTTGGTATTGGAGTGTTTGAATTGAAAAATTTAAAAAGAGATAAATTATTGTTGGTTGTGGCAGTTGAAGAACATCTCTGTATTTTAAGTAACCTTTAAATTATTGCTTTAATTTAAAGATTTGATAATTGTATTTTGGGAGATAAATTTCGTTGTCCTTCAAACAATCCGATAAAGGAAAAAATATTGTCTTAAGATATTGTATCTGTGTAAACCTCTATCAGTCAATTTATAAATTTTTTTATATTTTTATGTACTATCTATTGATTCTGTTCTTAATTTAATTTTATTATATTATCGATTTTATTTTATTTCTATTAATAAATTGTGACTTGATTGTTATAATTTCAATATGGAACAATAACTAAGCGAATGATGGATGGATATTGCATATGATGTTGTTGCATTTTGTCATGTGTTTAGCTAAATGACATTTGGGCAAAAATTTAAAGGGTTTTGTGTTAGGAAGTTTTTGATATTGTACAAGTAGCTTTTAAAACTCAATAGATGTTCTAGTTTATATTTTATTGGTTATTACTTGTTTAATGATGGTAGCCTAGTCGTTTAGTTTAGTGACTACAATGCTACAATTATGTTTGTGATGATCTCGATAGATGATACTTCATTTAATATAATTTTGAAAATTTAGATGAAGATTTAAAATGTGATATTTAAAATTTGGTGGCATTATCAAGGTGGTAATCGTATTTGATGCACTTAAATAGCAAACCCAATAAAGGGCCTAATGTAATGGAGACAAACGGATGTTTTACGGCACCCTAGTTAATGCTCTTTGGGGCATTTCATCAAGGATTTCCCACGCAATTCATTCTTGTATCATCGACTTAAAACGCTGCGTTTGAGGATATCTTAATTCTCCACCGTCAGTTAAAACCCTTCTACCGCATTCCTGTCATAAAACAGCAAAACCCCAGTTTTTCCCGATTTCCATCGTCGGGAATCGGACTTCTACAAAATGCAAGGCTTCGCTTCAGCTGTACGACCTCCTTTTGTTGCACAACTGGTGAACCGTCTGTCACCTAAAACATTTAGCTTGAGAGCGATTTCAAGTACATCCTCGGATTACGCCAATCAATCACGCGGGGGCCTCCCTCGCTTCTTCTCCGAAGTTCTACCTTCTTCAAAGGCAGTTATCTGTTTTCCTTTGTCTCATGGATACATATAGAAACGCTCGTTTCGGAATAATCATTTTTCTTGGCGCTGATAAATAATGCAGGGAAGTTCTGTTCGCGTAGAAGGAGATGAGTTTTGGCATATGACTAGAGTTTTGCGGTTGGGTACAAATGACAGGTAAATGAATTATTTTGTTAACTAGATTAAAATCTATGAACAATGAAAATTTATTTTAGTTTTGCAATGTTCCAAATAACGCCATGTAAGGGTAGAGCTTTTCAACGGGAAAGGAGGTTTGATAGAAGGGTGCATAAAGAGAATTGATCGAAGCGGATTAGATTTTGTCGCGGTAGAAGATCCAAAATTAGTTCTTCCTTACTATACACAATGGCATGTATTTGCAGCTTTTGGTAAGACTTCGATCAATAAGAATGATGAATTGGTGAAAGTTGTTGCACTATTTTAAGTTGTAAAGTTTTTTATGACATATTTGAATTTCATCCTGTTTAGGCACTCTCAAGGGCGGTCGAGCTGACTGGCTTGTTGAAAAATGCACGGTATGGGATAACTATGTGTAGAATGCAGAAATGGTCTTTATATATGCCCCAATGTTGCTTCTAACTATCGGTTTTATTAACTCTACTAGGAGCTTGGTGCTCAGAGTGTAACCCCTTTGCTGACGGAACGTTCACCTTCAATCTCAGAAAATCGTGTGGACAGATTACAACGTGTTATTTTAGCAGCAACTAAACAATGTAAATAGATCACTCTAGAATCTAGCCATATTGACAGCTGACTTCTGAGGACTGCTTAATTTTGCTTTGGTATTTGGAGATTCAAAAGGATACTTAGTGGCTCCTTAAGGAAGAGGAATGTTTGAGTTGCTTACTTTCCTTTCCTTTTCCTTTTTTTTTCACCATGAGTACCACCATCGTAGGTCAACGACTGCACGAAATGGTTTTGAATCCTCCAATGAAAATTAATGGCCTACTACCTCTTGTAAGTTCTTCTCTGTTTCTTCTTGCACTTAATGGTTTGTCAGTTTTCTTGGATTTTGGTTAATTGAAATGATCATTCCATGATGCAACAGTGAGCGGCTGACTAGCTATTGTATATAATTCACCTCAGCAGTGTTTATAGATTTAGATAGTGTTGTTTATGAATTACTAAAATATGGTCAGCACAATATGCTCAAAACTATGGGGAATGTAGTCAATTAGAAGTCTAGTCGTAATTAGTTAGACCTATTGGTGTATTTGTTTAATTCTTTGCCTTGTTGATGATCTTAAGTGTTGTATTTTGTCCTCTATAGGTTGCCCAGTCAAAGCTATCTTTTGTTGCAGCAGCAGAAGCTACTCCTCTTGTCACTGCATTGTCTTCATCAAGAAAGGAGTCCAGTGGACTGATAATAGTTGGACCAGAAGGGGGTGGGTTGATGTCATTTATATGAACAAGATAGCATGTTATTATTTGTTCTTGTGGAAGCTTATTTTTTAGAGTTTTCCTTTATATCCATCCTGGAGGAGTTAAATATTGCTACCTACTGCTTTGAACAAATCTGCAGCTACTTTCTTGTTTGTGTTATATTATCAGTGGAATTCTGTTTGGAAAGTGATTAAAGTGTTTCAAAATCTTCACTTTCAAAATCTTGACCCATTTACTTGTATACATCAGGAACCATGAATGTTGATACTGTTTCTAGATATTGTGACAGTTGCCATGTGCTGGTTTTTACTGGTTGCTTTATTGCCAGTATAATTTGTTACTTGTCCCGGTCTGTTATTCTTTTGCTATTTATGGATGCTTCAGACTTCACAGAGAAAGAGGTGAACGTGATAATGGAAGCAGGTGCTACTGCTGTTGGTCTTGGGCCACATCGCTTGCGTGTCGAAACTGCAACAATGACTCTTGTAGCAACTCTAATGTTATGGTCTGACTCCCAGAAACTGCTCAATTGTTAAGGACTCTTCTAGGTAAGCTCTCTCTGTTAGTCACCAAAAAGATTTTCCATCTAATTTCTTGGATATGACTAGGCAATAGTATTTTCCTATTATTTGGGATCAAAGATGCTTACTGCAGTAGCAACTGCTAAGATAATTGAGTTTTGGTGATTTGAAATCTTATATTTCTTTGTTTTCAATCTATACTGTGACGAGTAAATTTGTCCAATTATTTGCGTCCTTTTTCTTCTTATTTGTGCTACCGTATGTTTATCTTAGGACAATGGTGATGCTACCAATTTTTGAGAATGCCCTTCTGCCGGTGTACTGCATCTGCCTTGGCATCAGCTATATACCTTACGTTACAGGGCTTGTGTGTTTTGGCTACTACATCAGTAGGCCTGGACCAAACGTTGGCTCTAAATCCATTGGCCAAATTTATTTTGATAATAAGATCTTTAAATTTCCTACTTGATTCACTATGGGTTGAACCTAGAACATATCTTTGGCATGGGCAACCCTCTACCGAATAGACTTTAACTCAGTTTGTGTGACCAGGCTACTTTTTCATAAGCCAAACTTGTGATGATATTGCCCGGCCCAATTTCCACCCTTTGTGTATAGGTTTTGGATAAAATCCAGAGCCAACCACCAGACATAATCAATATATTTCAAACCTTGTTTTCTTAAGTCTAACTATTGTACTCCATATATTTGTTTTCTCGGTAAAGATTTGAACATTTTATCTTCCTATACATTGAAATATCTTGTATTTCTGAATGACATTGACTTATTCTTGATCATTATGCTTATGTAGTGTGAGAGAAAAAAAAAAAAAGAAGACCTTGGCATATCTAATTTACTTGAGGCTAGTCCTTGTTATTAACAATAAGATTCAAAACTTGAAAGGAACATGTCATTTATTTCTTGATTGAAGAATGCAAGTTAAATTTATGGAACTATGTTAACATATATAATTCTGCTGGGTATCGAATTTTACTTTCAGCATATGTTACTTTCACTTTAATTTGTACAAATTGTAATTGACGGACATACATACATATGTAACCCATTTAAAACTGTGACGTTTTAATTTGTTGACTAGCCAGACGTATGGAATAAATCTTTTAATAATTATTTTGAATCCTAAAGAATAGTCCAGACAGTTGCTCAAACAAGGAATTTGGAGATGTTCAAGTTGCTAGACAAGTCAAACCAAAATATTTCATGAAAATCAAACGCTATTAGGAGAAGATTATATCTTACTAATCAGATATTGGGTATATTATCCAATGTGGAGAACTTGATTGCACCATTTTCTGTAACCACAGTTGTGTTGAACTTTGAGTACTGAACTTTGAGTACTGAACTTGTGTGCAGTCTAAATTTTCTTTAAGTCTCCATGATCGGTGTTCTATTTTAAAAACAAATGAATTTTGACTTAATCTTGTATTTGATTAATTTAGAACACATGCTTATTGTTGATGCAGGTCTTCCTTGGAGTTCTCTTCCCGGTGAGTTTTGACTCCACCTTCTCTCCTTATGAAATGTTTTAGTGGTAGATAATTGTTAAAGAATTTATTTCTGGCTATAAGTAAGATTTCTTACTCTGTTGCCAAACTATTTATGTTTTATTTAATTTGTCTATTAACAATATTAGTTTTTTTTTTATTTTATGGGTTCATTTACTTCAAACTTACATTTCAGTACGTATCATAAATGGGTATTGCAAGTCTAATTATCTTCTTTTTCTCAACTTTCACATGGAAGAAATTGTGTGGTTGGGTGGTAATCTTTACTTAAAAATTTAGGTTCAGACACTTGCTGCCCCTTAAGTTGAGGAGGGCACTTCACACACGCCATGTACGTGTGTTCTGTAAAAGTAATGTATATATTATTCTCAGGGAAACCAATTGTTCATTTTCCTAATGGTTCTCTAGTTATCTTCCTAATCTTTCAAACCCAGTAGATGACAATTAACTATATTTGTCATCGTCAAAACATCTTTTTTTTACCTATTTTCATTTTCTTCCAAATTACATTTCAAACGCTTTAGAAATTCTTTTTTTGGGGGTTTTATTTAAATTTGGATTTGAATGTAAAGAAGTTGCATATGAATCTGAATTTAACAAACTAGTTCTAGAGTTTTCTGTGGAATGTAGAGTACATATATTTGCCATCTTCTTGCTTTCCTACTAGGCGCAAATCCTCTCTCTAGTATATTATATTAGTATGGACCTTTTAGGTGCAACTGGGAAATGAATTCTACTAGGGAAGGTCTTTCCTTCTGCAGTCCACAAAGAGCTTCATTTATAATACATGTATATATCCTAAATGAACGCAGAGTAAGGATTTAAAAACCAATTGATCCAAAATCTCACATCCTTGAGCTTTGAAGTCCTACTTTATTTATCAATATTCATATGCCCTTATGATTATATTTTATTATTTAATATGATAATGACATATTTTTGACTTGGAGGTTCTCCAACGTTTATGTTGCTCAACTTTGAAAGCTGTTTACTCTTCACAATTATATAGTCAGATGAAACATCCATACTTGTTGCGGCAAATGTGCCGTTGAGCGCGCGTGTGTTTTTCTCCTATATTTGATTTTTTTGACACATGCTACATATCTTTTGTTATCTTTAACTTCCACTGGTTTTAATCTCGAGGTTAGCTGAATTCCTTGGGTATTTCTCCACAATTGCCTAGTTGATGCTTTGTCTAAGCTTGATCTACTATATTCTGAGACGAATATCTTATTGCAATTGAATCCTGTCTTGATCATCTAAAGATGGTTAGAAAATAATAATTAATACGGCTGATGGACTTAGATATTAACTAAAATAATAGGACTGTCTTTCGGCAGATAGGATATATATAAAATCAGTTTCTCATACTTATTCTATCGATTGAGTGGTACATTTTTTTTTTAATAATTTCTTTTGTTTATCCTCTTTCTGTTTTGTGTGCATTCACTTCTGAAAAAAGAAAATCCAACGTATGGCAAGGGGATGGGTGACATTTGAAATCATTTTTTTGCATACGATTTTTATATTTGACCAACTAACAATTCATGCATGAAGGCTAGATTTTAATCAAACATAAAGTACATGTAATATTAATTGAAGTTACTAATATTTATAATATTTAAAATAAATAAAATATCATAATTTTTAATTTATAATTATTGTAAAATAAAATATTTACTATCAGCCAATAGTAAATAAATATAATTATTAATTAAAACTGAGTGTTTATTCACACTTTTATAATTGGGTAAAATATAATCATTGTAAGTAACTAGCAAATATTTATAATCAAAAGTTGATTGATTGAAGTTTCCTTCAGCATTGTAAGATTCCTGTAAAATTATCAATGTATTTGATAATATTAATTTTAGGAATTTTTTTTCTGTCCTACAATAATTATAATTTAAAATTACATCACAATTTGGAACCAAAATCTTAATTGATAAATTTTTTACTATATAAAATTTTTAACTTATCAAGATCAGACCGGAGAGTTAATTGTTGATGTGTTTACATTTTTATAAAAGATGAAAAAAAAAAACAATATTCACCATGTATACGTACGTAATTGCTTGTAAGCGTTGCTGGTTAAATTTAAGCCAAAATTCTCCTTAAATGATTGCTTCATCGCTGTTTCCATTGTCAAAATCAATCATCCCAGCAAAGAATTTTTATTTTTTTAAAAAAAATTTTTGGAAAACAAATTCATTCATTCAACACAAGTCGAGTCATTGCCGTAGACTCTGTTCTTAAGGTGACAGTTTTGATTGCTTTACTACTTAAAGTAATTATCACGGAGAGTCAACCATGTACCATAATTATTAATTCACCATATTTAACAAAAGAAAAAGAGTATTATGATTGAACCCAACCCAACTCTTCAGTTTTTGAATTTGAAAATGAAAATAGAATGGTTAAAAATTACAGCTTAAGAATTTAGAAAAATGAATAACAAACAATATATTCCCCCCAAAAAAGGACGTCAGCTGATTATTATGGCGAAAAGCAATCTCATTTGTATGAACCCCAGTTAACGAAAACCAGAAAGCAAAATAAATCCCAGAAAAAGAACACAAAGCAAAAACAGTTCCAGTTTCAAGTACGATGCTAGATTTGTTATAAGCGAAACGATCCAATTTATTCCACCATCTCTGTTTTCTTCAATTCTTTATTATTATTATTATTATTATTATTATGTGTGTGTTTTCTGAAGCAAACCCAAAATGGCAATCAATCAGTTGGAGAATTTGGTGGAGTCGATCAAATACAAGGTTCGAGCATTGAAGAAATCGAAGAACAAACCATACATCAAGATGGACAAAAGCTCAAGCGTTAAGGCTGAGATCAGAAGCAGAAAAGCAAGAAAACTAATCGACAAGACTCTCAAAGTAGCTGATCGTCTAGGTAAACGAAGCGTTCCATGATAAGAAGTTTTTTTTTTTTTAATCTGTATAGATATAAAAAGTTCTCTCTTTGTTGCAACGGATTCTATGTTGTGTTGTTCTTCTTTACAAGGATAGTTAATGAAATGGAGCTGTTTCGGATTGTTAGCATTTCTAAAATGTGCTTCTGTTAAATGTTTTCTCTTCCTGTGGTTAATGATGAAACCATTGACCTTTCTTTCAATATGTTCTTCTCTTCTATTTTATATATAATAACCCAAGAATCTGAATATCTACACTAAAACTAATTTAATGTAGCTTAAGAAGAATTTTAAATTTATTATTAGAATAATATTTGTACACGTAACCATGTTTATAAGTTATGTTTGAAATTAATCATCTAAATGGAAGTTAACGTGAGTTGACTGATGACCAAATGATAATTATGTCACATGGAGATAAGAACCCTTCGTTTGCTCTCATGCTATAAGTATTTTCTCATCATTCAATCCCAACCGTCCAAATTAAGATCAATCATCTCATCATACATTCAATATGTAATTGTCTTCCCTCAAGTAAAGATGCAATTAATAATACAAAAAAAATAGCTATAAATATTTATATAATTAAATCCACACTTTGCAAATAAATGGAAAAAATACATTTTCACTTTCAAAATTTAATTTATTGTACATTTTAATCTTACAAGTATGAAAAATAGGCAATTGTAAAAATTTATATTACATAAATATAAATAACTTTAGAAATATATATTTTTTTATAAATTCTTGTATAAAAATTGTCATGCAATAATAATATTAGCTGTTCCTTAATTCACATAATTTATTTCTAATAATTGCATTGATTTAATATTTTTATTAACCAATGATAACATATTTTGTCAGATTATACACAAAAATTTGTTAAAAAAATTTGTATCTCTAATATCATTCGTAAAAATATTGTATATCTCACATCTTGTTTTATGTCCAAATTATTTTTATCAAATAATTTATATCAAAATCTTTTTGTTTAATGCTTTATATAACACTTTATAGAGTAGAATTACACATATTATAAAATTAAATTAAATTAAATTTTGTGGTTCAATTTAACCAAATCATAAATTAAATCGTACGTATTTAGATGCGTTTTAATTTTTTGGGCCTAACCCACAAATTTTAACACCCTTTGAAATAACATAAAATGTAATGTATTTACTTTTGTCATTGCCATCATACTCTTAATTTTATACAAATAAAATAATTTTGACTAATATTTAAGTTTTAGTAAATAATTTTTAAATATAAAAGATTATAATATAAAATAGACTAAAGTTTTTGTTTTTTTTTCTAAAGTCTGAAATTTAGACTTCAGTTGCTCAAAAGTAGTTTATTTTTCTAACTTATGTCAGAAAATTCATTACAAAAATTTGAATGTAATTAAGTCAAATTTTAACTTATATATGAATGAGATAATAATTCTATTACTTAATAATACCTTTATAATATTAACTTATTTTCTTATTTAACTATGATGGAGTCTTATGTATTTGAAATTAAATTAAAATTATGATATATATATATATATATATATATATATATTTGAAATTAAATTGAAGTTATGATTTACGTATTTGCATTAAATTATAGTTATGGCTCTTGTGTATTTAAAATTAAATTAAAGCTACCACTAATTGTTAATATAATTATTTATTTAATTACTTTGGTTATATTATTATATAATTATTGAGCGTATGATTTTATTTATATCATGATCTAATCTTATGACTTTAAATTCGTATGGCATTGCAATATTTAATTACAAAGTCAATTTTTATTATTTCATATATTATCTAAAATTTAAATTCAAGATAAATCAATAATAATTTTATGTTATTCAATTAGCTCAATATTGAAATTTATATTTTTAAAATAAAATTTTATCATTATTTTTATTTAATAATTGAATTATTACAACAAACTTATATATTTATGTATTTAAAATAATGTTAAAACACAAGTTTTTTTCTTTTTATATTTTTCAATCTTCATATTACTTTGAAAGAATAAATAAATAAAAACATTATTTTTTTTAACTTAACACTTATATTTAAATATTTAAAAATAAAAAAATAAACATATTATTTATATTCATATTTCAGTTAAATTCAAATTTCATTCACATTTAGATTTTATACCAAAAAAATAAATAAAAATCGCTTAAATCTTAGAGTCAAAACAATTATTTTTAAATAAATTTAATGTTTAAAATCTCTCGCAAGATTTATCCGACATCATACATAATTAAAAAGTTTTTATTATTATATATTAGTGTTGAAAATTTAATATCGATTAACAAAGTATGTATTAGGGGGAGGAATTTGAACTTCTAAATTTCTTCTATTAATTTGTTATATCAACTTGTACGTCTTAAAAATATAAAATTAATATAAGATTCAATGAACGATTATGATTATAATATAAAGTCTTAATGACTGATGAGGAAGATGTACAGTCAATTACATTTAATCAAAACTCAATCACAATTCACAAGTCAAGGAAAGGACGCTGTGGGGTAAACTCGTGATTATCTGAAAAATCATTCCCAATTTTCTGAATCGCACCGGTTAAAAAGCAGAAAGCATAAACAAATCCAAGCAACGCAAATTAATTTGGCAGCGCAGCCAATTTCTGGCAGAAGATGGTAGGTTTGTTGTAAACCAAAACAACCCAATAATCCACCATTTTTTTTTTTCTGTGTTTTCTGAAACAAACCCAAAATGGCAATCAACCAATTTGAGAATCTTGTGGAGTCGATCAAATCCAAGGTTCGAGCTTTGAAGAAATCGAAGAACAAACCGTACATCAAGATGGACAAAAGCTCAAGCGTTAAGGTTAAGATCAGAAGCAGAAAAGCTAGAAAATTAATTGACAAGACTCTGAAAGCCGCTGATCGTCTGATGCGTTGTAGTAGGAAGCGTAGTTATAGGATTGGGATTGTGGTGGTGGTGCGGCGTATGGGTAGGCTGTGATTTGCAGCGGATGTCCATTCTGCTGAGGTACTGGGTATCCGGTAACTGGTGGTCTAGAAGTATTTTCTATATCAGATCAGTTCCTGTTTTTGATTGTGAATGAATTCGAAATGCAAAGACAAACCGAGTGAATTTAAAGTTACGTCAGACATGCTGATAGGTTTTAGGGTAAACTATCCTGTGTGGGTGTTAAATTTTTTAAGTACGTTGGGGGAATATGAGAGGGAAAGATTGTGTTTTATTAGTATGTGGTAGGGAATATTTAGATTTGGGGGGAAATATTAGGGGTGTGGGGCCTGAATCGGTGGATTTAGGCAGGTTCGGGTCGATTCGATGGTTCATGAAATTGGAATTAGATCGGATCGAAAGTTTAAACGGTCCGGGTTGGACTGGTTCGACAGTTCCAGTTTTATGGAATCGGAAGTAGAACAGTAACGGATTGGGTTAGATCAGGTCGGTTCGTCAGACAGTTTTGATTTCGGTCCGGTTCCAATTCTGATCCGGTTTTGATTCCGGTTCGATTTCGATCCGGTTTCGATTTTATTAATTTTTTAATTTATAAAAATATTTAAAAAAATATATTTAAATTAAAAATTTTTAAAAAAAAATTGATCCAGGTTGAACCGGAGGTCCGGGCCGGTTCAACCCGCCGATTCAACCCGATGCCAAATAGACGAACCCGAAACGGTTCCGGGCCGATTCTGATCCGATTTCTCGATTTCGGAATTCTAGAATCGGCCCGGACTGTTTATATTGGCCCGAAACTGGCCCGGACCGTGTGAACAGTGGTCCAGACCGAGCTAAGCCGGTTCGTGGGCCAACCCGGCCCATTAGACACCCTAGGAAATATTATGTGATGGGAAGGAATTTTATTAAGTGTAAAAAAAATAAATTTTTTTAAAATTAAATATATTTTATATTATATTAAATATTATTATTATTTAAATATGTTTAATGATATTATTATTTATTTAAATATCAACACAATAATATTATTATTATTATTTAATATAATATTATTATATTAATTGAATAATTTAGTTCTTTCAATAAATTAATAATTTATTATTATTTTATTTTAATATAATGTTATTATTTCAATTTGATATCTGATTTGTTGATTTTTTAAAGATTTTATAACTTATATTTTGTTTGTTTTTTAGTTATTATATGTTGTTTTAATGAGTTTTTGATTGTTTTTATGTTGTAGCGTCAATTTTCCAAAAGTTGGCCAATATTGCATAGAGGAGCAATTTTACACAGTTTTCATAAAATAAAGATATATTTCAGTATAATGATCATATTTTTATGATTCAAAATTCGTTGGAAATAGGACAAAAAGATTTAAAACTTTTATCAAGAAGTCAAGTTCATTTGAAGACATTAAAAGTAAAAAAAATGGGCACAAAGATAAATATCGAGCGCAGTCAGGCAAAAAGCCTAGTCTACGGCAAGGTTTATGGCACTACAGCGCCAGCCAGAGCCTAAAACAAACCTTTGAGACAGAGAACTTGGAGCTTCAACACCATTTTGGCCCGCTGCAGCACCAGGTTTGGCCTTGAATGGAGCTACACCTCGCTGTAGCACCAGGCTTTCTGCCTGACTGCACTTGATATTCATATTTATGCTCATTTTTCATGTTTTTACATCTTCAAATGAACTTGACTTCTTCATATAAGTTTTAGATATTTTTGTCCTCTTTCCAACGAATCTTTAATCTTAAAAATCCGATCATTATACTGAAGGATATATTCATGTTACAAAAACTGTTCAAAATCACTTCTCTACGCAATATTTGCCAACTTTTGAAAAACCGACCTTATAACACAAAAAATAATCAAAAACTCATTAAAACAACATATAATAACTCAAAAACAAGCAAAATATAACTTTTTGGGATTTACTTAGGTAATTCATAATTTTAAAATACAAGAAAAATAATATAACAGATAAAGATAATGTTTATGTTCGATTTATGATTATGAAATAAAATTTTAAATTAAGTTTAATTTGTTTTAAATTAAGAATTCATTTAAGATTATGTACTACCCACCTCAAACGACCCTTTGAGACATATCGATTCAATCTCATCTGTGTATTGATTTTAGCAATATATTTATCAATACTTTTAACAAATTGAATTTTTCCACTATTTGAAAAAATGCTCCAATATCCAATAATTAATTTATTCATATGTTAAC
>JAVXUL010000015.1:1786363-1813963 GCA_035590515.1 Trichilia minutiflora | reverse complement strand
AATATACTAATCCAACATCATTCAATATTAATAAATAATAAGTTTAATATCATTATTAATATTCAAACATAATCAATAATCATCTAAATATATGGATTAAAAAAAATTAAATTAAATTAAATTTTTTTTAATTAGGTGGGTTAAACGAGTCGATCCGCGAGTTAAACGAGTTGGCCCACTTAACCCGCGAGTTAAACGAACTGAGTCAAAAAAGCCCGCGAATTAAATGAGCCAATTTTTTTTAGTCCTAACCCACCTAAATGGTGGGTTAAACGGGCCGGCTCGTGGACCGCCGGCCCGTTTGACAGCTCTATTACCATCCAATTCCACCCACAATTGCAATGCAATTACTTTTTTACCCTCTATTATAAAACCTATGTAACAAATCCATACTTCAATTTTGAAAACTTTAACAAATAAGTCCTCAATATGAGACCTAAAAAATCACACACACACACACACACACACACAAAAAAAAAACGTTCGAAAATTTTACACTTTCCAACAGCAGCTACCTTTAACTTTCACTCTGTCCATGCATCACCATGCAACTCAAAACATCAATTCTTTTCGTTCCTTTCAATCCATTTCATACAATAATAAAATTTAGACATTATTTTTCGTAGAAACACAAATCCATCCCATTCAGTTTATTCCAACCAAATCAAAATATAAACTCACTTCTATTCATCCATCCCATTGACATTAATCTCAGACAAGCCAAAAATTCATTCCATAACAGATACAATTATTTCTATAAAAAAAAGCAATATAATAGAAACTGCGATATAGAATCTATAGTATATTGTTCAAAGATGATACCTAAATCCTAATAGAAACCTTCAAGGAATGAAGGCAGTCAAGGCTTTCAGCACAGCAAGCAACAAAATTGCTCATTCATTTATACAAAGTACAAACATCTCTAAGCAATGTCAACAAACAAACAAAAAGATTATAGTATGAAAACTCTGAGTTGCCACAACTTTCTCAACTTGGTCAATTGAGTTCATTTCAACTCCCCATCAGATTGATTTGTAACATCAAGTAAAATCTTTGGCACTTTGATAAAGAGTGGACATTGTTTCTTTGATTTCTCTTGAAACTTGAGATGTAAAATTCGATTCAAACAAATACACACAATTGTAGCATTAATATTCAAGCTTCCAGTAAACTCAAGTCATTAATTTCTCAAATTACAAAATCAAGTTATTAACGCATCGTTTAATTATTTTGTCCCTTGCTCTTAAGCACCTAATCAGTGGTATACTAAGAAAAAAATATATACATAAAACATATAATCAATCCTAAATTTCAACCCATCCATAACATAAAAACGAAGTAAAAAATTAACACTTTACAAGATAATCAGATCAAATTAAAAAGCAGTTATTAGTAATCCACCAATAGCACATGAATTCAAATAATAAAATTAATTGAATGATAATTATTAGCTATAAATCTTGAAAATAACATTCTCCACGTTACCCAAATCGAACATCTAAATTAAAATGACATTCTCCATTTTTTTTTTTCAGTGGTTCCATAAAAACCTTGAAAATTTTATTATTACTTTTACTTTCTCAGCAACCCAACTGTCCAAAAATTTTTGGTTTGGGTAAAGGAACAAACTTAATCTCAGTTTTCCTAAAATCCAAAAAGACCAAACCTAAACAATTTGTCTCCACTCATTTTTCCCCACCGAACCTAAACAAATTCCAAAAGTCAAATCAATAATAAAATCAATAAAAGCACTATAAAAGTATTTTAAATATATTTTTTAAAATTAATCACAAATAACGAAAAATTAAAAAAATTATTTAATTTGAAATAATCCAAACCTGAATACCTATTGTTTGATAAATTCATCATATAGGCCAATATAATGCAAATAGAGGTATATCTAGCATGATTGAGATTAATTAAATCATGAAAACACGAGTAAATTTGAAGAAGCTCATACCTGTTTGAAGTGGAGCAGAAAAACCAAATCGTAGCTGCCTATAATCCTCCAAATTAGAATCCACACTTGCAAATCTTTCTTACAAATCAAAAAGACTCCTCAACATGAAGAACATGACAACACGCAATTTATGATTTTGGGGAGATTTTAGTGAAAATATAGTGGATTGAAGGTATTCATAGTGTGGGTCGTGATTGCTTGGCAAAAAAGGTAGCTGTGAAATTTTAGGGCTTTATTGCTCAAATAAGGGAAATAACAAGTTTTCCCATGTCACAGCAAGGACACATTTGTTAAAATCTGTTAAAATGTGTCTTTAAATGCTTAAAGTTGAAATCTCAGAGACCTGAAAATTTTATATGTGGTGTTAAGTGGTACTACTACGTGAGGATGATAAATAATGTGACGAGACAAACGGATATAAAACCATTGTGCATGAGACAAAAATATTTTTTTCTTTTCCTGTAACAATCTTTGATTCTTCTATCTCATTGAATAATCATATTGTCGACGTAGTAAAAATGTAAGACAGATATCATTTCTATATCAATCAATATTGATATTGGATCGACTTAACTAGCAGTCTCACTTTGATATCTCATGCATAGTACTTTAGCCATGATATTGATTACTTAAACATAACGTCGCTTGGCATGCTCCATTTTTGTTTCTTTTTTTTCTCCTATTCCTTTTACCTTCTCAAACAGGCGTGAATTACAAAACAATCGACTATAATAATTAATTATTAATCCCTCATGCGCTACAAAGACAAATGAGCATGTGCTCCATCTTATTGTCTAATGTCTTTTAAAAAAGGTAATTATAGTCATCTATAATTAAATAGCATAATTATAGTAGATAATAAGTTGGCAAGACCTGTTTTTGCATTCTTTTTCTGGAGAACGCAGACTAATCCACTATTATCGTAAATTTTTTACAAGGTCTAATGAACAACTCAAGACAGTAAAATCTAAAATATACAGAGAAAATTAAATTCCCCTATGAGAATGGATCAGAAAAACAAAACAAATATATATAAATCATAATCTGTGTTTCCAAGAAAGAAGAAGACGAAGAATTTTCTGATAACTATTACATAGTAATTATAAATAATTAATAATATTGAAGGAAAAATTAATTTTTTTTTTCAAGGTTTGGTTTTCTGAGTATAGATATAATCGGTGTGAGCAGCAAGCGTTCTTCTCATCAAGCACTCTTCTTCTCCAACGCCATCACAACTCTCCTCCATTGTCTGACCAACTTTCTCCGCTGCTTCTTCCACATGATCCTTCATGTAAGAGAAAAAATCAAGATACCTCAAAAATAATAATATAAAAAGAAAAACCCTCATTAGTTTTCACCCAGATTTTCCAAAGAAACGTAGAAACCGAGAAAATCAGCATACCCCATGTAGCTTATTCATTGGAGTAGCGTCGGAAAATGTCGATTGCGGCCTGGCTGCCGAAGTCAGATCAGATGATAAGACAAATATAAGGGCGACGATGAAACAGAGAGCTGTGACCTTGGAAGACATTATTATTATTAGCGCGGTGTAATCTAGAGGGTTGCCAAATGAATATGAGATGCAGGGGGAAGGCTGGGGGCGTTGAATTTATAGAGATTGTTGTGAACGTTGAAAGGGTAATTTTGGTATTTAGAATTTTAAGATTCTTCGATTGTACTTGTTTTGATGAAATATATTAACAGCTTAAGAATAGTCAATGACATCGGACGGCTATGATGGCTTTGGGATTTGGCTTGGTGGTTGAAAAGTTTTTCATGTTCTCGAACTAGTTTTTGCTCTTTTCTTTTATTCACTTATTTATTTAGTGTACTTCCAACCATAAAATGCATATATAAATTTAATTATACTAATTATATCATTTTTACATATTTTATATTTTTATGAAATAAAATATTAAAAATTTAAAAACAATTATATAATAATATAATTTTATCATATCAATTATTTCTGAATTTATTTTATTTATTTTGCATTTAAAAGTTCTCAACTAGTTAGTGAATTTTTTAATAAAAGAAATAAAAGATGGTTTGTTTTATAATTCAAATATTGGTTACTAATATTCGACTTCCTAAATTTTAATTTATTAAATTACAGTTATTTGAAGTAAATAATATAAAATTACAACTGTAAATGCATGAGATTTTATCGATATTCACTCAATCAAATTGCCTTTATTTGTATTTTTTTCTAAATTCAAAGAGCTCTTATGTTATTCTTCTAAATTATATCCTTGTCAACACATTTTTTTTTAATCATTGTCAACACACATATTTTAATTGTTGTTTAACATTTCCAAGAACTATAAATTGTAAGTATTAAGCTTTTAAAGTATGAGTTGACTTCAATAAGTTTATATATCTAAAATTTCATTCCATTTCATGCATAAAAAAAAATTCAAAATTAGAATAAAAGAGAATTAATGTTTTAACTTCTTATTTTTATTGTGAGAGCTCAAATTGAGTTATTCTTTAAAAATGATTTTAATATATAATAATAAAATCCAAGTTAAAATTAAAAAATAAAAAGCCAAAACATTAATGGTTGGTCCTAATTGCCAATTTCATGCCCACGATTCCCTTGTGTGAATACTGTGTACCAAAGTAAGGTAATGAAGATGAAATTACAATGTAATTGGCAATAAAAGATATTGTCAAACGTAAAATAATTTAGCAACTAATTACCAAACCTAAGAACACCGTGCAGGTTAATCAATTAAGTAATCAATTTGTTTGCACAATTTGATGGGTATTGATGAGAGTCATTATAATTTGTAAATAAACGGTATCAATTTTTTACACATTCCCTATTAATTTTCCTAATATTTTAGGTTAAATTTTATAGATTTGGTGTCATATATTTTATTAATTAATATATTTAATTTTTGTTAGTTTCAAATATATTGTTTTATAAAGATTTTACTGTAAGTTGAATAATTTCAACAAGTATGTTATGGAATAATATCTAAGAGAAGGAGAGAAAAAAAAATGGAGAAGAGAGGAAGGTATATGCACACAGATATTTATAAGTTGCATCAAATTAAGGGAACAAACAAATGCAAATTGCCCTATCTATTATGATGACATTTAGCAGGCCCAGGAGGCAGGCTCCTAGAAAATAATTAAATCTTCTCATAATAGTTACCATTTTTTTTCTTTCTTTCTTTTCTTCTTTCTTTATAATTATCTATAGCATTTGCAACATGAAGCAATCAATAAATATAAAAGAGTAGACCTATGCAATTGATTACGCCCCCATCAATTAATAGTACAATATACACACACACAATTTTAATTTTTAAAAAATAAGTACCCATAATAACTATGGAAAATAGAAGCCAGTTAGAGCATTTCTTTTCACATTAATTAATGGGTTGGTGGTGGTGGATATTGGGTGGCTTTGTAGTTTGAATGAAAGAAAAATTGAAAGTTGTGGGAATCCTACTTGTAAGCATATGCAATGAAAGAAATTTGTTTGGCCATCTTTATGGTAAACGTAATTTCCAATCCACTAATTTCTCTCTTCAACGAGTTTCTTCCTCTAAAGGGCAACAACAATGGATGCTCATGAACATGATTTTCCATTTTTAATTATTACATAATACAGTTGATAGTTTGTTGGGTCAATATTATTTAATAAGGCAAAACATATTTTTAAGAAATTTAAAATAAGAAATATATTTTTGTGATTAGAATTCGTTGGTGATGTTAATTTTTATTGAATATACACGTAATATACTTATAAAAGTTAACGAAAATTAATATGCTCTAAATTGTGAAAGTCAATGAAATTGAAATTGATAAATTGAACTTCTCTATAGTATATGAATGGAATAATTCTACCCACTTGTCTATTCTATACCATACATGCCTTATTATTACCATTAATGATCTATGCGACTTGTAGTAGGTTTCTTTCTTTATTTTTTCTATTCAAGAATCTGACAATCTAATAGATTAAATTGAATTTTTTAGAGGGTTTAACAAATTTCTACTTGGTGGGTTGTTACATTTGCCTCATGATTAATAAATTTGACCAGAAATTGTATTTAGACCATTAATTGATTCATGTACTTGGTTAGTTTTTCTTTATGCTATTGCATTTGTACCTGAAACTGAAATTGTATAGTACTCAACGATTATTCCAAATTTTATAGTCTATTTGAAACCAAATTTACCTCATACGAAAACTTATGGGCAATTGTTAATTTGCACCAAACTTGGGAGATGAGTCCAATTATTTAGTGTATATTTACGTATATTCAAAATTAATCGAAGTAGCTGGCAATTGATACAATTATTATTATACGGATAGAAATAAAAAAAATTACCCAAGAACAATGATCGATTATATCTTCACTTATGATATGGAATTATCCCGTTCTTAGTTTCTTTTACATAATATTTGATATCATATAATTTTAAATAGTAACTATTTTTATCTAATTTCCTATTTCATATCATTATAACATTATCTCCAGAGCCAGAAAAACATTGCACCAAGTACTTTTTAGCTCAAGTTTCATTATATGTGCATCAGTCCAAGAATTATTATAAATGTTTGTCTTTCTGCACGAAACACTGTACATAAGGCCTTCAGTCCAAAGTCTGCTCAGCCTGTATTAAACAAATCACGGTTTGAAAATTTTGTTCAATTATCCAACTCCACTAAAAACCAATGGGCCCGACAAAACAACGAATCCTAATTCAATGGATCCAATCCCAATGGCGGCAAACCCATTATTTCCCGCCATGCCTCCTGAACCGACCTTAACAAAATCGCCGTACTAAAATCTGTCAGAATCTGAACAGACAAAGAAAAGACATGGGTAAAGAGAGAAAATACTGGCTGTTGAAAACAGAGCCAGGGGAATGGTCGTGGGAAGATCAAACAGCAAATGGAGGGATCACAAAATGGGACGGAGTCAAGAACAAGCAAGCGCAAAAGAATATGAAATCCATGAAACTCAATGACCTCGGTTTCTTCTACCACTCCGGCGCCAGCGCCCGCCGAGTGGTGGGCGTCGTGAGCGTGATACGGGAGTGGTACGAGGAGGAGGCAGACGGCAATAAGAGCGGTGCAGTGGATGTGAAGGAAGTTGGTATGATGAGGCAGTTGGTGGACTTGAAGGAGATGAAGAAAGATGAGGAGTTGAAGGGATGGGGATTGTTCAGACAGCCGAGGTTGTCGGTTGTGCCGGTTGAGAAGAAAGTTTGGGATAGGGTTTGTGATTTGGGTGGTGGGTTTGATGGGGATGGTAAATTAAAGGAATAACTAAGTGAATGATGGATGGATGTTGTATAACGTATGGTATGTATGATCTTGTTGCATTTTGTCATGTGTTTTGCGAAATGGCCATCTTGGCAAAGAAGGAAAAGTAGGGTTTTGATATTGTATAAATAGTTTTTTGAGAACTTAATAGATGTTCTAGTTTATGCTTTATGGGTGATTACTTGGATATGATGGTAGTGATTTAGTTTAGTGACTACAATGCTAAAATTATGTGGGGATGATCTCGACAGATACCTGATTTAATATCTAATTTTGAAATTTTAGATAAAGATTTAGAATGTGATATGTAAAATATGGTGGAAATGGTATTTGATGCACTTAAAGAGCAATCCCAAAAAAGCACCTAATGTAGACAAACGGACGTTCTATCCTATAGCATATGGAATAATACACTAGACAAATTTGGTAGGAACATAATTAGGTTCCACGTGAAAACGGAATTCCTTGGTTACCGACTCTTTGAGGGCATTTCATCGAGCATTTCCCACGCAACGCCGACAACGCGGGTTCATTCTTATGTCATCTACTTAAACGCTGCGTCTGAAATGTATCTTAATTCTTCACTATCAGTTAGACCCTTCTATCGCACTCCAGTCATAAAATAGCCAAACCCAGCAGCGTTTCCCGATTTCAATCCTCGGTAACTAGGCTTTTACAAATGCAAGGCTTCGCTGCAGCAGTATGACCTCGTTCTGTCGTAAAACACGTGAACTATCCATCGCCGAAAACATTTAGCTTCAGAGCGTTTTCAAGTTCATCCTCAGATTACGCTAATCAATCACAGAGGGGCTTCCCTCGCTTCTTCTCCGAAGTTCTTCCTTCTTCCAAGGCAATTCTGTGTTTTCCTCTGTTTCATATCTATACATATATAAACGCAAGCTTCGGAATATTCATTTTTCTTGGTGCTGATAAATAATGCAGAGATGTTTTGTACGCGTATAAAAAGATGAGTTTTGGCATATGACTGAAGTATTGCGGTTGAGTACAAATGACAGTAAATGTATTATTTAGTTGCCTAGATTAAAATCTATAACAATGAAGGGTAGAGCTTTTCAACGGGAAAGGAGGTTTGATAGAAGACTGCACATAGAGAATTGATCGAAGCGGATTGGATTTTGTAGCAGTAGAAGATCCAAAAGTAGTTCTTCCTCACTATACAAAATGGAATGTATTTGCAGCTTTTGGTAACAGTTTGATCTATAGGATGACGAATTAATGAAAGTTGTTGCACTATTTTCAGTTGTAAAGTTTTGTTATGACATTTTTGAATTTGATCCTGTTCAAGTACTCTTAACGGTGGTCGAGCTGACTGGCTTGTTGAAAAATGCACGGTATGGGCTAACTATGTAGGATGCAGAAATGGTCTTTGTTTAGGCTGCAACGTTTCTTCTAATTATCGATTCTCTTAACTCTCCTAGGAGCTTGGAGCTCAGAGTGTAATCCCTTTGCTGACAGAACGTTCATCTTCAATCTCGGAAAATCAGGTGGACAGATTGCAACGTGTTATTTTAGCAATGACTGAACAATGTAAATAGCTCACTCTAGACTCTAGCCATATAGACAGCAGACATCTGAGGAATGCCTAATTTTGCTTTGGTACTTGGAGATTCAAAATGATACTGAGTGGCTTTTTAAGGAAGAGAAATGCCTGAAGTTGTTTTTCGTCCTTTTTTTATTTCACCACGAGTACCGCCATTGTAGGTCAATGGTTGCATGAAATGGTTGTGAATCCTCCAATGAAAATTGATGGCCTACTACAATACTACGTCTTATAAGTTCTCTGTTTCTTCTAGCACGTAATGGTTTGTCCGATTTTTAGAATTTTGGTTAATTGAAATGATCGTTGCATGATGCCATATTGAGTGGCTGCTAGCTGTTGTATATATATTCACCTCAGCAGTGTTTTATAGATTAAGATAGTGTAGTTCATGAATTTCTAAAATATAGTCAGTGCCATATGCTCAAACCTATAGGGAATGTATTCACTCAGAAATCTAATTGTAGTTACTTGGAACTATAGGTGTATTTGTTTAAGTTTTTGCCTTGTTGATAGACTTAGATATATTTTGTAGTCGACAGGTTACCCAGTCAAAGCTATCTTTTGTTGCGACAGCAGAAGCTACTACTCTTGTCACTGCATTGTCTTCTTCTAGAAAGGAATCTAGTGGGTTGCTAATAGTTGGACCTGAAGGGCATGGTTGATGTTCTTATATGAACAAGAGAGTATGTCAGTATTTGTTCTTGCGGAAACTTAGTTTTAGAGTTTTCCTTTATACACACCTTGGAGGATTTAAATTTTGCTACTGACCTACTTCAGACAAATCGGTGGCTAGTTTCTTGCTTGTGTTGTGTTATTAGTGGAATTATGTTGTGAAAGTAGTTAAAAGTATTTCAAAATCGTGATATGACTCGGTCCCACATTTACTTATCTATATCGTGAACCATGAATGTTGTTACTATTTCTGCATATTGTCATGTGTTGGTTTTTCTGCTGGTTGCCTTGTTGCCGGTATAATTTGTTAGTACGTACCAATTGGTAATTCTTTTGTTGTTTATTGATGTTTTAGACTTCACATAGAAAGAGAGGTGAACGTGATAATGGCAGCAGGTGGTATTGCTGTTGGTCTTGGGCCACATTGCTTGCATGTCGAAATTGCAACAAGGGCTCCTGTAGCAACTCTAATGTTATGGTCTGACTCGCAGAAACAGGCTGATCCTTAAGGACTCTTGTAGGTAAACCCTCTCATAGTTGTCTCCGAGAAGATTTTCCATCTAATTTCTTAGATACATGGCATGTTGCTGTGAGATAAGTTTGACCAGGCAACAGTATTTTCCCATTATACTACAGTGGTGCCTGCTAAGAGAAATGAGTCGTGGTGATTTGAAACCTTATATTTCTTTGTTTACAGTTTATGCTGTGACGAGTAATTTTGCTTATTTTTTTGCCTTGTTTTACTTCTTATTTGTACTCTGTTTATCTAAGGACAAATGGTGATGCTGCCAATCTACTAGGGTGCACGTCTGCTGGTGAGCTGCCTCTGCCTCTGTCTCTGCACCAGCTGTACCTTATTGTTAGGGAACTTGGGATGGAGGTTTTGGCTACTAGGGTAATAGTCTTGGACCAAATTCATTGGCCAAATTTATATTACTTGTAACATCTGAAAATTCAAAAATTTCTTGCTATTGAACCTAGAATTTGTTTTTGAAATGGGCAACCCTCTACCAAACAGACTTAACTTTTTTTTTTATGGGTTTAATGATCAGACTACTTTTTCATAGGCCAAGCTTGTGACGGTACTGCCTATCCCAATTTCCCCCTAGAATGGTACTTGTACGTAGGTTTTGGATAAAATCCAAAACCAAATACTAGACATAATCAAGATATTTCAAAAACTTGTTTTCTGAATTTGACTATCGTACTCCATATATTTGTTTTCTTACTAAAGATTTAACATTTATCTTTATTTCTGAATGATGTTGGTGAATTCTTGTCCATTATGTAGGTTTAGAGACCGATTTGGAAGGATCCGATCAAACCTTGGTTGTGATAACTACCAAATCTGAGCTGATCTATCATTAAGAGGTTTGAAAATTAACTTTACATCCATCTGATCTGGCAGGCATAGTAACCATAAAATATGTTTTCATGGGTAGAAAAAAAAAAGGAAAGAAAGAGACCTTGGGTTACCTAATTTACTAGAGGCTAGTCATTGTTAATGGTAATAAGTTTCAAACCTTGATGAGAACATGTCTTTTATTTCTTGATTGAAGAATGCAAGTTAATTTTATGGAACTATGTTAACGCATATAATTCTACTGGGGATTGAATTTTGTTATCAGCATGATCTAACTTTCACTTCGTATGAATTTTATTTTGTATGAATTGTAATCAATGGACGTACCTACGTACATTTGTAACCCATTTAAAACTGTGCTCTAAGTCCAGTTTTGGATGGAAGAAATCTTTTAATGGTTATTTTGAGTCCTGAACAATAGTCCAGACAGTTACTTGCTCAAACAAGAAATTTGGAGAAGATGATCAACTTGGTGGACGGGTCAAACCAAATATCTTATGACAATCAAACTCTTACAGAACAGATATTGGGATATATTATGAATGCGAAGAATTTCTTGGTTGGATCATTTTCTGTAACTACAATTGTTGTGTTGAACTTTGAATATTGAACTTGCGTGCAGTCTAAATTTTTTTGAGTCTACAGGATTGTATTATTTTTAAAACAAATGAATTTTGACCGTTTATCTTGCATTTGATTCATTTAGAACACATGCTTTATTGCTGTTGCAGTTATTAGCTGAAGTTCCTTCGTGGTGAGTTTTGACTTCACCATATCTCCTTATGAAACTTCTTAGTGGTTGATCAAAATTAAAGAATCTGTTTCATGCTATCAACAAGATCAATATCAAGTTTTTTCTTTTCCTTTTTTTCTCTCTTACCAAAATATTTATGTTGCATCTAATTTGTTTAGTAATAATGAGTTTTTCTGATTTTATGGGCTCGTCTGCCTCAAACTTACGGTTCATTGTATATCATACCTCATTGTTAGAAGTCTGAGTTTTCTTACTTTCCCTTGACCCTCACATGGAAGAAGACAGATTTGATTGTGGCTGCTTAGCAATTCAGGTTTAGAAATTGCTGCCCTTTAATTCAGGAGCACATTTTACACACCATATACATTTTTTAAAATGCTAACAATCTTCCAGTTGTCTTTCTGATCTTTTAAATCATGTTGCTGAAGTCCCATACAAGTTTCAATTAACCATATTTGTAGTCATCATTACATCATTTTTCCCTAATTTTCATTTTCTTCCAAATTATATTTCAAACACTTCAGAAATTTGATTGTTTAAGGTTTTAATTAATTTAAATTTGAGTGTAATCTCAGTTGTATTTGAATCTGAATTTAACACCTAGTTTTCAAATTTTATGTGGAATGTAAAGTACAAATATTTACCATTTTCTTGCTTTCCTACTAAGCACAAATCCTGTCTCTGATATATTATATTGATATAGACTTTTGGGTGTAATTGGGTAATGAATTCTACTAGGGAAGGTCTTTCCTTACGAAGTCCACAAAGAACATCCATAAATGGACTGAATAAACAATTCACCCAAAAAACTCAAAATCTTTGAACTTCGAAGTCCTAGTTTATTAATTTCCATTCATCTGCCCTTGTGTTTATATTTTATTTTTTAATACAATAAAGCATGATTTTGACATGAAGGTTCTCCGACACTTACGTTACTCAACTTTCAAATATGGCTGCTCTTTCACAATTAATGCTAATGCATAAACTTCATAGTCATATGAAACACCCCCAGCCTATGTGCCGTGTTTAGTGTTCTTTATTATTATTTTTTAACCAAATTAGATTCTTTCCACACATGCTACATATCTTTTGTTTTCTTTAATTCCCGCTGCTTTCAATCTCGAGGTTCACCGAGTTACTCTGGGTGTTTCTTCTTCTACTTCTATGAAATGAAGCTGAAATCCATTATTTTATTTCGTGGTTGTTATAATGTCTTTTTGCACTTGTATGCATTTATCTTTTTTGTTTATCCTAATCTATTTTGTTTGCATTCACTTTGTGAAAACAGAAAATTCAACATATGGCAAAGGGATGGGTGACATGGGAAATCATTTTTGCATACTTTTTTTATTTATTTAATATACATTTGATCAATCAACTAATAATTCATGCAAGAGGGGTGTATTTTAACCAAATAAAAAGTACATGGAATATTAATTTAATATTTTTAAAAAATAAAATATCATAATTTTTAATTTATAATTATTATAAAATTAAATATTTACTATCAATCAATAATAAATAAATACAATTGTTAATTAAAAGGGAGTGCTTATTGCCTAGTTTTATAATTAAGAAGGAATATAATTGTTGTAACTAACCAGCAAATATATATATACATATATATATATATAACCTGCAGATATGTTAAAAAAACATTTGATAATATTAATATTTTAAAAAATTTATTTTTATCTAACAATAATTATGATTTAAAAATGACCGCATTATAATAGTTAATGAAATTTTATAAATAATTTTTTTAATTCAAAATGTTTAAATATTAGACAGCAGTTTACGTTAGTTGTTGCTATTGATTCGTTTTCATTTAATTCTACAAGATGACAAATCGTTCATTGTCAAATTTCAAAGCTATTCACCATGTACAAGCACATAGCCGGTCAAATTTAAGCCAAAATTCTCCACGAATGACTTCCTCATTGCTATTAATATCAACCATTCCAACAAAGATTGTATAGTTGGAAAACAAATTCATTCTTTCAACTCAAGTCGAACGGACATGGAAGCATCGTCTATAGACTATTCTTATAAAAGAAAGTACCATAATTAAAAATAATTAATAAAAGAAAAAAAAGGTGTTATTATTGAACCTAAATCTTCAGTTTTGTCTTTGAACTACGATGATTGTATGTAATTAAAAAAAAATAAAAATCCTTTAAAAGTAATCTTATGTTAAGACTCATATTAATATTTATATTGATTCTACGATCGATATAAATATTAAAGAGATTAGATCAAAAATTTTATATTATTTTTAATATTATTAATACATTATTTTTGTATATAGGTCTTGTTTTAAGACGACTGCATGATCATTTGAGGGATCCCTCTAATGCGTCCATCCCGTGCATGCCTTCGATAATGACTTGGGGTAAGAGTTTCCAAGATTTTATTAAAAAAAAAAGCCTTAAAAATTACTGCTCAAGAATTTAAAAAAAAAAATGAATGGCTATACATACCCCAGAAAAGGACAGAGCATGGCAAACTCGTGATTATGTCGAAAAGCAATCCCATTTCTATGAACCCCGGTCAATAAAACCAGGAAGCAGAACAAATCCAAGAAAGAGAATAGATAGCAAAAGCAGTGACAGTTTCAATCACAAAATGCTAGATTTGTTTTAAAGAAAACAACCCATTATTCCATCATCTCTGTTTTCTTCAAGCAAATCCAAAATGGCAATCAACCAGTTTGAGAATTTGGTGGAGTCGATCAAATCCAAGGTTCGAGGGTTGAAGAAATCGAAGAATAAACCATACGTCAAGATGGACAAAAGCTCAAGCGTTAGGGTGGAGATCAGAAGCAGGAAAGCAAGAAAACTAATAGATAAGACTCTCAAAGTCGCTGATCGTCCGGGAAAGCGAACCGTGTCATGATAATAATTGTTTTTAAAATCTGTATAGATATAAAAATATCTCCTTTTGTTTTGTGCCAACCGATTCTGTGTTGTGGTGTTCTTCTTTATAAGGTTAATTAATGGAATGGAACCGTTTCGGATTGGTAGCAATTCTAAAAAGTGCTTCTGTTAAATGTTTTCTCTGCTTGTGGTTGATGATGAAACCGTTGACCCTTATTTCAACATGATCTTCTCTTCTATTTTATATATAACAACTCTCGAATCTGAATATCGACTTTACATTTGAGTAATTTCATGTTAAATTATATATGAATAATAAATTTTTACATTGATTGTATTGAAAAGGACAAGTGGTGATGAACATCAAGAACAATAACACATCAAAGCTTGCAACCCAAGAAGATTTCTTTGCTTTATTTTTTTAAATATGTTTTAGTTTGTTTTTTGCTTTAAAATTTGGCATGAATCTATTGAGAGAGAAGGTGAATCAGGCTTTGGGATTCTGTATCTGTCATCGATCGTAAGTAAAATTTGCAATTAGAGATTCTCTATTGGTTCTTATTTATCATTTTTCTACGAGTAAAGGAGCTCAAGGCAAACTAGAATTGATTCCTAACTCAAAGTTGCAGCAGGAATTTCTTATCTGATAATCCGTGTATGCTTCATTACAGAATAGGTATGGAAGAGACCCATATTTTGCTACAATAGGTTGATTTTCAATTATACACAATCGAAAGTTTTGGGAATTCGGCTTCAACTGACTCAGGATCATCGGTACCTGAAGACAGCATGATTTTTCTTATGGTTCTCCGAAAGAAAATTACTGAAGACGGTGATGATGTTTGTATACAGATGGATCGATAAGGTCTTAGATATTTACTTGTGTGAAGTAGGAGCAGGAAGCACTCAGTTGACTTCAAATTACTGGCTAATTCTTATTCAACTAAAGTCTAAAATAGCAGCCGTTCCCATTGGATGCAAAGATATGCCGTGTAGGTTGTTGATGATTAACTATAATCTTGGAATTCTTAGGATTATAGTTTTGATTGCTTCACCCATTAGCTTACATATCATCATAACTAATCACTTCAAGCTTTATTTGGTAGTAATAGGATGTGAAATAGAAATAAATATTAAATAATAATAATAATAAATCTTATTAAAAATTAATATTATCAAATATATATATATACACACACACTTTATTTTTAAAACATGAAAAAATTATCATAATCCTAAATAAAATCTTAATTCTTGTTATGTACTTTTACTATTATTTTGGACTTTTATTTTTATTAAGGATAAATTTTAATTTATCCCAAATTTATTGGCAATTATCAATGAACCCTTATATTTGTTAAAATACTCCATTCTTCCCTCGAACAATTAACTTTGACTGTTAAATACAGCCATTAACCGTTAAATTTAATTAGTGACCTTGTTTGACCCTAAAAACAATTTTATCTTTTATAGTAAATATTTTTGGTCATTTTAATTTACCCCCAATAATATTGACAATCATATTAACATGCATCAATCCATTTCCATCTGTTACTTTCAACTTATTATTTTAATTAACTATTTAAAAAACATTTTTAACTTCAGCTTTAGTTATGCATAATTAAGTTGCCGACAAATAAAAATTTAATCATGTTGTTTAAATTTACTTTCATTAAATTTTATTAAACTAACAAATTAATTCAAATTAAAAAATTTTAAAAAGAATTTTATATATAATTTTAATAATTATTTTTATAATATCCGTAATTAGGTTACCAACAAATCAAAAGTTAATCATGTGGTTTAAATTTATTTTCATTGAATTCTATAAAATTAACAAATTAATTCAAATTAAAAACTTTAGAAATTATGTATTAGTTTAAGAATTGTTTTTATAATAATTAGTGTAAAAATATTTTTTAAATAGACAATTATAGTTATTCATTTAAAATAATAGTTGAAAGTAATGATTAGGGGTGAATTGATGCATGTCAATAAATTTGAGTTTGCACTGATGATTATCATCGAGGTTAAATTAAAATGAACCAAAACATTAATCATAAAGGGTAAAATTATCTTTATAATAATCAAATTAGATAGCGACGAGCATATTCAAATCGAATTTTAAAAAAAAATTAATTCAAATTATCAATTACATCAATTGAGATTAATTTAAAAAATATTTGAATCCATTTATGGATTAATGTTTTCTATATTGCTACTTATAATTTGAATTCTAAATTATATTAATTCCAAACCATCAATTTGTCAAGTTGAACCGTTATTTTTTTTTTCTTAAGATAGATCTTAGAAGATTAATGTAAATGAACTTTGCCATGTGTTAATCAAAACCAGTTACTTGTATTCATTATTTTATATGTACATGATAATTTCAGTTTTGTTACAAATGATCACAAGATATATTGAAATTAAATTTTTTTTTTCTCTCATATTTAATATACTCAAACTGTAAATTTAAACTGATTCAAATCATAAGTAGTAGTTTGAATTGAAATGATTTATAATATATTATTAGATTGAATTGAATTGTCTTAAATATAATCTATAATATGTGAATTGCATTAAAATTTTGATTTAAATCGATCCAAATAGCAAATGTTCACTCTTAAAATTAGATCAATAGTTATATTTTATACTTAAAGTTAAAATTAAGAGTGTGAGTGTAGAATGAATCGTATTAATAATTGTAGGTGCAGATGTTGGTCAATAAACTTAGGGTAGATACCCTTATATTAATTAATTAAAAAATATCCTAGAGGTTTCTATGTTTGGTAGAGGTGATAAATTGGCCTGGCACGGGCTTAGCATGTAAACAATAAAATTCGACACAAAATAATTTGATAAATAGTAAAAATATGGTACAACCTAGCATTAAGGTCACGTTAGATCGAGAATTTAGACCCTCAGACTCAAGCTTGGCATGGTCTGTACCATGCTTCAGTCCAAGCCCTTTACAGACCGTGCCAAATACAAGCCCGTGAACCTATTAAAGCCCAACACAACCTTGATACTGCATTATGCTATGCTTTTACTGTTTATCAGAATTCAAAATATTTAATTTTTCAGTTGAATTTCATAGTTATTTATATTTTAATATATCAAACATTCGAACAATTAACATTTAATATTATTAACTGAGTTAATGTTTTTGTAGTAGATACTCTCAGGGTCTTAATTGTTAAAGACTCTTTTTGTAATTCTTATCTTGAACTTTCAATAGCAATATCCGAACCTTTCAAAATCTTTAAAGGTCTTATTTTTACCTATAACTTAGGAATACGTTATAACTTTGACAATATAGGAGTCATAGAGTTCTCGAAGTGAAATATAAAAATCTGAGAACTTCAAGGTCCAATATATTTCTCATGATTTAAAGTTTTCATATGATGACTCTCTTATATAGAAAGAGTATTGAGGTCTCGGACATTTACCCTAAAACTCACCTGAAAATAGATATTTGCATTTGAAAATCCCTATATCTTGTGAATATACTTCTTGTGACCTCTGGACTATTACTAAGGAATTGGATTTCCAATTAAACTTTTAGACCGATAGAATTTCAGATTATTCTAAACATAACTTTAAATGGATTTTAAAATTTATTAGAATGATATTTGTGCACCTAATAAAAACCATAAACTATGTAAGGAATTCATTATTTTTTTTAATTTTATATATAAAAAATTATAATAGAAAATATACAAACTCTTATATAAGTTTAATTATATAATTTATGAAATGTGGTATATTGTTACTATATATTTTTATATTTTTATTAAAATTAAAAATTATGAAACTAAAAAATTATATAATAATATGATTAAGTGATATTAATTATCGGAAGACATTGTTAGAGAAAGGCATAGATAAAATTGAAAAAACAATCACGTTAAAATAAAATTAAATATCCACAATCATCGCCATTCCTATCTGGCTACATAATAGATGACTCCTATAGTCCTATTTGAAAAAAAAAAATAATATAGTAAAGTACCAACTCTAAATGGAGGAATATATTATTTACTTTTCACCCAACTAGCTGAAATGCATAATTTACCAACAAAATTACCCATTGTACAATGAATCCAAGAATCTTTTAAATAGCAGTTAAAGTCAGTTGACCGACAAGCACATGGTTATGCCATTTTTATATAAGATAATACCCTTCAACTGCTCTCATGCTACATGTTGCATGATAAGTATTTTCCCATCATTCAATCCCAACCGTCCAAATTAAGACCAATCATCTCATCATATATTCAGTAATGTAAATTATGTTCCCAAAATGGAAGCCAAAGCCAAAGCAAAGCAAATCAGTTTGGCAGCGCGGCCAGTTTCAAGCACAAAATGTTAGATTGATTGTAAACAAAAACAACCAATAATCCACCAACTTTGTTTTCTCTCTCTCTTTTTTTCTTTGTTGACTGAAGCAATCCCAAAATGGCAATCAACCAGTTCGAGAATTTGGTGGAGTCGATCAAATCCAAGGTGCGAGCTTTGAAGAAATCGAAGAACAAACCATACATCAAGATGGACAAAAGCTCAAGCGTTAAGGTGGAGATCAGAAGCAGAAAAGCAATAAAAATAATCGCCAAGACTCTCAAAGTTGCTGATCGTCCGGGAAAACAAAGCGTTGCATGAAGTAACTTTCTTTGTTTTTCTGTCTTTTCACATCAAAATGGAAGGTTTTTTTCCCCTTTGTCTAATCTGTGTATACTTAACTCTTGGATTTGTTTTTGTTTTCTGCCAACGATTCTGTGTTGTTTTGGTTAATGAATTGCTTAACTCTCAAACCTAAATATTTACATCACCTTACAAGCATCAACACATTTCAGAAATATCTCGAGGAAAAAAAAATGTGTAGTTATAAACAAAATTGTCTAAATTGTAAACAAATCAATTTAAAGCCAATTTTCCTTCTACGATTATTGTGCAGAACACATAAGAGTAGATTTCTCTCGTAGAATTTAGAAATTAAAAAATAAGAGTTATGTACATCGAAACTCAGCAGTAAATTGTTGATTCAACGTTCCTGAAACAGTCATTCGAGCATCTAAGAATTGTTTATTTATTTATTTTATTGTTTCTTCTGTACAATTTTTAGATTGTGTGGACAACGGTTGAATGGAACATATGGTTTCCAGCAGCTCAAGATGATGATTACCAAATTTTCTGGCTGTTTATGGCAAATTCTGGTGTAAAAGCACGTAACATATTTATGAGTTTTGGTAGAAAGATACGAAGTGGAAGAAATTTGGATCGATTATCAATTCATACGAAAATTGGATTGGAAGCATTTACTTTGGGGATGCAAAAGGAGTTTCGTATGTGAAAGGCTTCTTATGATAAGGATACGTAATTATTAGCATTACTATTGATTTAGTAATTCGTTAAAAAAAAGAAATAAAGAAAAATGGTAATAGTATAGTATATATATTTAACATAATATTAAAAAAATATGATTGTATTGACTATTTTATGCCCTAATTATTTATTTTTAATAATTCTATTAATTTTAATATTTTAATTAATTAATAATAATATGCTATATTAATTTATAAATAATATTGATATAAAAATTTGTATTTGTATTTTTATTACTATTTATATTTAATATTTTTGACGGTGCAGACTGCAGACATAAAATTTGATTGCTTTTGATGGGTTATCCAGCTAATTTCAAAGCTTTTAGAGCGGGTTGTCCATTGAAACTTGACTTTAATAAATGCGAACAATGTTATTTATAACTCTAATATTCAACCTCCTTTCATTTCTCATACCTAAAGAATTGAAAAAAAAAATCATTTCCAACAATTACAATTTGTTATAAAATGCTTTTATGACACTTATTAAATTTACCATATTTAATAAATTATAATTTTCAGTACATAAAAATATTCATTAATTACTATATTAAATATGAAAAAATTATTATAAACAATAAATATATAATTTTTTCATATTTAATATTAAATTTTTGTTAAGTTTACCATATTTGATAAATTATATTTTTTAATGCATAAAAAACACTCATTATAAATATAAATATAAAATCTTAAACTGTTTAGTAAAACCCAAAACAATAAGCTAATATCAATACACAATAATCCTTAATTTCCAATATATATATATATATATTGAAATGTCAACTGCCAAAAATCACTTCTACTTAGGCGTGTTACATGTGATTTATGTGCAAATGGTCAAGATTAAAAAAAAAATCAATTAACATAATGTTTGAAGAAAAAATTAAGTTTTTTAATGGTAGGACTTCAAACCTATGATAATGAGCTAATTAATTGAATAAAAACCAAAAAGAAGAGAAAATTCTAAAGTAAAAGTTTGACTATCTCCATCAATGTTCTTTTTTTTCTTATTGATGTATGAAAACGAATTGATTTCACTAGACTTTACATACAGTTTCCTATTGGAAAAAAAAAAAAAAAAAACAGAAAAAAAATGATGACACTAATTTTATTAATTTAATTTCAATATGTGAAGTATGTCATGAGGAGTATTATTATTAATTTATTACTAATCGTCTATTTTATCTTTTTTTGTTATTGATATTCGCTGTTATAAGTTTAAATTTTGATTTAAAAATGAGAGATGTGCAAAGCACTTGCCAAGAATTTTGATGGGGGCTACGATAATTTGCATGAGCATGCCTAGCCTTTTGCCTTTGCTGCTTCTCATCTTTGGTTCTCAAAGACTAGTACTACTAGAGTAGAAAAAAAACATAAGATATGAAGAACTAAGAGACACTTGGATCACAAAAGGAAGAGAGACGGAGATAGATATAAGCATGATTGGAAGATTTTGATTATGGGGTTATGAATGGAAAGGTCCCTAAGTTTCGGAAAAACAATAAATAAAAAGTAATTTAGTCTTTTTTAATGGATAGGTCCTCAATGTTATGAAATGTTACTAACAAATTTTCAGAACATATAGAAATTAATTTCATCATTAAGGTTTTGAATGAATCTCAAATTGACACAATGAACCTTTCTTTTTGCATAAAAACATATAGTTTGAATGTACTTTATGGGACTGTATTTTTTTCTACAAAGTTCACTATCTGAAATTCGATTTTATTTGAAATTCTAATAATAATTTTTTTCTTAGAAAACTTTAAGTATTAATAATATTCAGTAACATTAAAAATTTATTAGTAAAATCTAATCATAGTTGTTCTCATTTAATATTTTGTTAAAATTCAGGGACTGTTTGTTATAGCACTTGTTCTTTGGAAGCTAGTATGTTAGAGAGAAAGTTTGACTGGAATGACAAGCAGGTTGGGACTAACTGAAATTAGGATGCGCAACTACAATATATATATTAGGCCGAACTTGAACCATGGCCAGGCAAAACAAAAATCAATAATAATTAAGACAAAAGTTTGAAAATAACCCTTCAAAATTATATGCATCTGTCTGGCTATTCTGGTCCAAAATGGAAGGCCAGTACAGTAATGCTCGTGAATTTTGAAAATAATGACCTAGTTGTTTTTTCAAAAGAAAAAAATGAATCGACTATCAATATTTTAAACGCAATTAATTAAAAAGTCTAAACCAACGTTTTTTGACTTGTTTTTTGCAGCCTACCTAAATGGTTTTTGACTTGCCAGGAACACAATACAGAAGTGGAAACGAACTATGCAGACTAACCAGTACTCAGCTTCTCACCTGAGGACGTAATGCTATGCTCCGATCCCCTAAGATCTCGTTTGATAAGCCGAATTGGATAGAAAAGGATAAATTAGAAGAACTTAGAATAAGATAAAGAGAGGATAGCTAGGATATATATAATAAATAAATATTATTTTATTTGCTGTATATTTTTAAAATAATTTTAAAATTCCAATATTAATATTTGCTAAATGATATAAAATTCATTTATTCAACAAACTTAATATCAATAAAAATTAGTACTATACGTGTACATATGATCTTAATTAGGTCAAACAACTCGTATAGCTAAGGTAATTTTTGTATTTGTATCTTTGTGTATGAGTTTGTGTTTTTGATTTTTTGTTTAAGTTTGAATTATGTGATAATGAAAATCTCACTTGATATTAAACAATAAGATAGGATTTAATACTATTGTTGGTTTCTTATTTTTGAGCTTAAATTAATTATTAGATTACATAGTAACTTGATATATATTATACATTAAAAATATAAAGCTTAACATTGTACAAAGCTAAGATAAGAATTTTACTATAAGTGGTTATTTTCTATTTAATATTTATTTAGTTGAATAAAAAAATGATTTTTTTTAATTTTTTTTTGTATGAATTTATAAAGTCTGAAATTTGTATTAAGTATATTCTTAAAACTATCCTTTTTAAATTAATTTATTTATGTACTTATCAAGATAAAAATTTTAAGAAATTTGATAAACTAAAGAAGCGTAATTATTATTTTATTTTAATTTTAATTTTCTAATTTTATTTAAATTTAAATTTATCAATATACCTTATAAATTAAAACATATCTATATCTATGTCTATATCTACATCTCCTCATATAACATCATTTAACTATAGCAAAATTCAAGATGTATTATGTATTTAATATTTAAAAATGTAATGATAAAGGTAAAAGTATAAATATTCAGATGTATTTTTCTATTTTAAAAAATAACTTAATACTTATATTTTAAAAAATACAAATAATTCAAATTTAAACATTAGCTCAAATTCATTCAAATCTTATATTTTTCAAATTTTCAGTTTTGAAAAAAATTTAGAAAAAAGCCAACCAAATTTAATGAGTCTTTTCAAAACTTCATGTTCAAATTTATCAGTTTAAACTTTTGAATCCCCCTAATTCTAATATTGTACAGCGAAGATCCTTTCTCTGTAAAATTTAGACTGGTATAAAGTTTACAAAGAAGAGTTATCCTTGCAAAATTCTTTCGGAAACAAAGAAGAGTTATCCTCTTGCATGTCAAATTAATTTACAGGATCCGAACATGAAATCAATAAGAAAACACCTCAATTGAATTAAGCCAATAAATGTAACTATATATTGATCGATTCTATTCAATACTCGTACACAAATCTCCTCCTAACGACTTGACTTCTACTTCCTGCGTATAACAAATTAGCCTGCACAACATATTCTTCAAAGGCACAAGGTTCCTCTTCGTCAATTCTTCCAATCTTTCCTACACTAACACTGTAACTTCTCGGAAACATATTTGTCTGAAAAGCAGTTTGCTTCGATTCCTTTTTAGATGTTGAGCGTAGTAGTTGATTAAATTCTTCATCGTCGCATGCCTGGAAGTTGTTTGCACTAAAACTCTTAGGCAACTGCACGACTGGAGCAGAAGGGCAACCTAAGCCAGAGCTGCAACTTACTCGATTGGCGCAATTCACCATACCCTTCGCGTAGAAATCTATAGCCTTCTTTAGAATTTTGACCGGGGCAGAGAGAATTTGAATTAAATTGCATTGCTTTCTACATTTGCCTCTCATTTTTGAATATGCAATGTTGCTATAATTTAAAAAAAAAAAAACTGTGTGAATTGAAAATGGAACGATATGAACGTAGAAGATCAATTTGTAGCAGGAAGAAGAGGGTTGGAGGTATATATAGAAGTTGGTTGATTTGAATATTGTTCTGTTTTGTTTGCTGAACTTGTTTCTTGGAAGCAGCTTGGAAGAAAGTTTGAATGGAAAGACGAGACTTTTGGACTTATTCTAATATAAAAGGGAGAGGGAAAGGGAAATTTGACTATTTCAAATACGTTGATATATATATATAATATATAGCAGGCCAAAATTGAAAAGAGAGAACGCGTAATAAATTATTACAATTTCAATGTAACACAAATAAAAATAAATAAATTCCTTAAATCTCTACCTAGAATTAAAATACCATACTAATTATTTTTTTCGTTCAAACATCATACTGATTTAAATTTTTTAATCACATGCGTATATTTATTCAGATAAAAGTATAGATCATTTTTAAATTTTGATCCATATTTTTAGTATAATTTGTCAATTGACTTATTAACATGCTGCTTGATCAATGTTACATATATAATATAATATAATATAATATTAAATTATGGACTTTGAAAATAGTCTCCAATGGGCAGATTATGCCAAATACTGACAAGTTATTAAAAAAATGCTGGGATGGAGGCTAATGCAAATAAAATCTCCACTTGAGAAAATGCCTGTCACATGCTGGCTGCATATTTCAATGAGACAGTCTGCTAATGGCTCCAAGAAATTACTCAACAAAAATTATTTATTACTTTAGAACAGTGTTGACCACCATAATTTATTTGCACGTGGAACAAAATTTTGGAAATTTTGAATAAGATTATTAATCGACCCTTTGCTATACATCAATGAAAAAGTCAAATAGATTAAGCTCTTATCAAATTTTTATAAGAATAATAATATTTATTTTAAATAATTTAATATATATATTTATTAAATAATTAAAAATATATCTAACACTTGGTACCTACTAACCTTTAATTTTATCATTATTTAATATTATCCTTTGTTGTTATTGTTAATAATATACCTATAAGTAACTAGTCCAACATTGGCAATGGCCAAATAATCACTTCTAAAATTACAGCGACAGTAAAATTTTGTTTTATAATTCTAAAAAGTTAATAAATAAATGAGATTAATTAATATCAAATTTAAAGAGAACAATATTTTTAAAAAATTAAAATTTAAAATTAAACAATAACATTTTTTTAACCTTCACAAACCTTAAAATTTACTTTTATCTCATTTGCAACCAGAAATTAGCTGGTGTAAAAAAAATTTATCTCTAAACTTATTTATTTATTTATTATTTTAGTTATACACACACTAATACTATAAGGTGTCTAATGACATGATTATTAGAAGGTGCCTCTCATTCTAATACTATAAGGTGATTTGCATCTTTAAATTTTTAACATTCACCATAAATGCTCATATCAATTAGGCTATTTTTTCAAAATAGATTAAACCGCAACTCAGCAAAATATGCTTATGTAATAATCTATGTATACTGCATGGTTGCAAGACAAATAGGAATGTAGAATATATGATGAATAATGGCCTATTTTGTTAAAGCCGTTTCTAGCTCTGATAGAATCTGAGATTTACTAGTGTTTGTTTGCCGAGAAAACAAGAAAGAAAATTCTAGAGAGAAAGTAAAGAAACTTGTATTTTATTGATCTCATATTGATTAATTCTGTTACAGAATGATTGCTATTTATACACAATCAATACAGCCTCCACTAATTACATACCCATCCATACAAGAGAAAAAGTAAACTAACTAATGTGTATATTTCATATCTGACTTTGACTTTGCTGACTAGGCTGCTGACTCACTGCTGAACTTTGCTGACTCTTCTTTGACTGCTGAATAGATCTAGAAGCTCGCATAGTTTGAATAGAAGCTTGAACCAGATCTAGCTATGTCTGTATGGCTGAGACGGGATTCGAACTTGCTGGATCAGAATCCAGTCCTATTAGAGCAGTCTCTCTCAACTGTATAACATTGGCAATCAAACCATCGACTTTTATTTTATACCAGAAATCAGTATTTATCTTCGTTTAGAAAAGAGATCGATGCCGAAGATAATTCAATTAACATGAATGGATTGAACAATTAAGAAGGAAGCAGGAAGAAACTACAACAAAAGAATTGATATTGATCTCAACGTATATAACATTCCAGGATCTGAATGTTATTGAATCCTTCACTATTGATAAACCCAATTAATTTCCTTTTACAGCAAGACTTGTACTTCTTGGATACAACCGTTTTGCCGTCAGACCATGTTCGTAAAACCCACAAGGCTCCTCCTCGTCAATTCTCCCAATCTTTCCCGGGCCAACAGTGTAACTTCTTGGCAACAAAGTTGTCTGCAAAGCTGTTTGCTTCACCTCCTTTTGAGATGCGGCCCGTGATAGAGATAGTTGCCGAAATTCTTCATTATTGTGGGCTGGGAAAGAGTTGACACTAAAACTCTTAGTCAAAGTCTGCACATCGGGAGCAGAAGGACAGCCGACCCAAGAGCCGTAACTGACTCGTTTGGAGCAATTCTCCATACTCTTCACGTAAAAGTATGTAGCCTTGCCAAAAATTTTCATGGGGGATGAAAAAATTTTCATCAGCTTTTGTAGCTTGTTAGCTTTGCTTCTCATTTTGGCATTCATGTTGCTAGAAGAGCTTCTTATTTAACAGAAATACAAACCCGATAGATGACTGATGTGAATTACAAGAGCTAATCAAGGGAGATTTGGATGACAAAACGAATAGAGTTAGAGATGTGTATATAAGGTTTTCATATTGTATCTTGGCTTGTTTCTTTGAAGGAGAGGGGAAGGAGAGGGGAAGGGTAGATTATTAATTTATAATTGAATAATAGTATAAGCTCAAGTAATATTTATGTTAAATCATTAAAAAAATATTAATGTAAAATATACATTTATACTATAGAATAAATTTTAAATAAATTATGGGACTAAAAATTTTTCAAATTCTAAATATTAGAATTTTCGTAAAGAATTTTTTTTTGTCATTTATTGTAATTTTTCTAATAATGAGATATTAAAATATCATCTTATTTATATTTAAGTTTAGAAACCATAACTTAACAGATATAGAAATCTTTGTGACCCATAATAGAATAAAAATAAGATATGAATTTTACACATTAAAATGTTCATACTTTTATAATAAATTAAATTATATTTTATTTAATATAATTTGATCTATTAAATTGAGATAACTTTTATAATAATATATAATACATACATATTTTAATTGTCACATCGACCTGGAATCCCACCTGTGACAACAGTCACAGATTCCTAATAAGCATTCTTTACGTCCAGATCGCTTACTAAGAACCTGTAAGGTTAAAATCATAAATAAATATAAACACTTCCCAAAAAATTTCTTTCAAACTCTCAAGCTACTTCTCAATTAAAACAATACAAACACTTCAAAATTTCAATCATCAAAACCGTCAAATAAGTTTTCCCAACATTTCTCAAATTAATTTATAAATAAATAATAACAATAAAATCATTTCATTACAAACGGTAATATTACATTTTTATC
>JAVXUL010000015.1:1772488-1786156 GCA_035590515.1 Trichilia minutiflora | reverse complement strand
TTCAGGTTCAAGGAGAAGAAGAAGAAGAAATTTGCTGATGTGAGAGAAAGTCGCCGTGACTTTATTTTGCATCAACATTTTTATAAAAAATTTATCAAACAATTTTATCTTAAACTTTTAAACTTTTATTTTATATAAGAACTTTTTTTCAGTTTTTAAAATAAAAAAAGCCTGGCCAAATATTATTGTTTTGACTTATTATTAGCAGTAGAAAATGATAATATATAAATTAAATATTTAATTAAATTTAGGAGGTTAATGCAATGAATTAAAATCGGGGCATGACTGTCTGTCACATGATATTATGCATGCATAATTAGTATAATACCGATATGCATGATGAAGTTGATACAATTTATTTATTGAACCAAACTACGTCGTTTTTTTAAGTAAAAGACGAAAAAAAAAGAAAAGGGAAAGTCATTTTGGGTTTACATTTCACCGGACCCAACACCTATGGATTCTCACTCACTGCGCTGCACACACAACTAACGCAATCACACAAACCCGCGGTCACTGCACCACCCCCGCTGTGGTTCACACGTCTTCAACTCTAGCGCTCGCGGAGCGGAGCGAGTCTCGTCATCAAGATAGTGCGATCGTACCAGAACCTGCCGTCGATCATTAATCCGCGGGAATTAGCCTCGTCGTTAAACTCGTCCGCTCGCATACGAAGCGGCAGGAACCATCATTCGCATCGTACAACAGTAGCAGTCCATTAGTCCATCAGTCTAGCACCCACCTTGTAGGATTTAACTTTTATGTTCTCTCTATTTCTCTTTTTTCATTTTGCTTCAACATTTTAACAACTTTGAATTGAAGCATAGTCCACAACTACTATAATTGAAGTGCTTAATTTAAATTTTTTGTGTTACTTAATATGTTTGCTTTCTTGTTTTCGCCAAAGCAAGAGTGTTGGTGAATAATTCATTTTGTCAGAAACATCAAAGAATTGCTGTTTACGATTTTTGGTCAATCATCAATAATGTTGACATGATTTATTGAAGAGGAAGCCAAGGGTCATTTGTGGTTGGGGTGTCCTGAGATAGAATCTATCTTGTGCTTTTGTCCTGTTTTTGCTGGCGATAAATTATCTGAAGCTGTTTGGTTCATGGGTTGTTGGTATTATCTAGGTAGTTTGATAAGTCAGTTTATGGTGTCTCTTATAGTGCTGGCCGTTTCTCATGAATTTGTTTGTACATAGAGCATGTTTGGTTGCAGGCCTTGAGGAGTTATCGAGGTGTATAAACTGCCTAGTCTGATTGTTTTGTGCAATATCAAGTAATTTTTTTTTTTTTTTTTTTTTTTTGTGATGTGTATAGCACGTCCTTCATAACATCTACTCCTTCCAGTTATACCTATCATCCGTAATAGAAGCCTTATGAATCTACCTTTTGTGTCATTGTTTGCAAACAATTTGACAGCTGATCTCCATAAGTTGTAGGAATTGCTCCCATTAGTAGTTATGTTTGTGTGAAGGTTTGACACTGCTACTTTATTTTGATATTCCCTGTTGAGGAAAATATCTTTCCCCAGTTAACATTGTTGATTTTATTTAACAATGGCTGTGTCGTTATTTTTGATATGTACAAGTTGTAGGGCCAATATTTTAACTTGAGAAATGAGAGTGGTTGCTTATGTTACCTGATGTTTTTTTGGTCCTTTTGATTTTTCTATCATTATGCATTCATATCACACTACATTCTTCTGACGGTTGTTCTGTACTAGGTTTTGGCAATGGTTCTAAGTGGCTACACTATGCTTTCCAGGTGTGTTCCTACTAATGCAAAAGCATATAAGCCCCAACAAAGTAGCTCCATTTTAGCAAGCATTTCTTGTTTGCCTGGTTACTCAGCAGGTTTAGGCATCAAGAGTTCACGGGAAATACATCACTGGTTTAAATCAAGGTCCCCTGGAGGTATATAAATATCCTTGTCAATAGTTCTCTGTTTCTCTCTTGCTTGGCTTCATAATTTAAGTGTATTCAGTGGAACTTTGGATTTGGGCTTATGAAAAAGCTGGACCTGATTTTTGGAAAATCGTTGCAAGTTTGTGCAATGTGGATGATTCTGAAATGTCTGAGCTTCTGGTAGATTTTTTCATTGTTCTAATCTATATTGTTTTAAATGTAGTCATCCCTGTCTTGCATCTTTCTGCTGCATCAACTCCACTTTTAAGTGGTGATGAAGGTGGTCTATTCCATATGATCCCGTCATTACCTAGGAAGCAGGGATTTTGTTTGTCTCCTCGAGCAGCAAAGGATGTTCCGTCCAGTTTCCGCTTTCCTCCTATGACCAAGAAGCCGAGGTGGTGGTGGAGAGTTTTAGCATGCCTTCCCTATTTAATGCCATTCCATGAGACGTGGATGTATGCTGAGACAGCTTATCATTTACACCCTTTCTTGGAAGACTTTGAGTTTTTGACCTACCCATTCCTTGGAGCCATTGGCAAATTACCGGTCTGGTTCTTGATGGCATATTTTTTGGTTGCATATCTTGGAGTGGTGAGGAGAAAAGAGTGGCCTCACTTTTTCCGATTTCATGTGATTTTGGGAATGCTATTGGAGATCACCCTGCAAGTGGTCGGAACTGTTAGCCGTTGGTTGCCAAATGGATTATACTGGGGTAAGTTGGGCATGCACTTTTGGACAGCTGTGGCATTTGGTTACCTTTTTACTGTCTTAGAGTGTATAAGGTGTGCTCTTTCAGGCATGTATGCAGACGTCCCATTCGTCTGTGATGCTGCATATATACAAATTCCATATGAATAAGTGTGTAAATATCACAAAGAATTTTTCTAGCTTTCCATTTTGTTGTGGTTCTGTTGTATGGGGACTTGTTGAGCTGAAATGAATGGATTTTTGTGGAAAACTGCCTTGTGCAAATGGATTAAATGACAAATCTCGCAACTTGATTTCTATTTTCTTATGCTCAAATCACAATTAAGAGATGTTGAAAGAAAATTATTAGCTGTTAGGTATAAATGTTTTAGTGGTAAATATTAGTGTGTTTGTCATCAAGGAAAACTAACTTGCCACTTCGATGGTATGATATTTGCTTGCAGGAACTAACAAAACCTGAGTACTGTTTCTGTCTGTGGACAAAGCTGCCCAACTTACTATACATTGTTATTCGAGAAATAGGATTTTCATTTGGCACCTTCTAAATTTGATTAACTTGGTGGCTCTTTGCCCTCGATTGAAGTGTTTGATCACCTCATATCTTATTGAATTGAATTGGTTCATTCCTCCAATTAAAGTGGGAACTAAATCAAAAGGATGTCCTAAATTTGTTCGAAATTACGGGAGAAGGTCATAACAAATCTTGAGCAAGTGACCCAGTTCATTGAATTCATAATAATTAATACCTCAAGTTGGAAGAAATAGAAAATTTGCTTGCTCATGTCTCGTGGCCTCTTGAACTTTCACCTTCAAATCAATAGAGGCGGTTTGAAAATAGATAATACTTGCTTGGTCGCTTGCACATGTGAGGTCATAGGCCTCAATTAAATTAAATTACGCCCGGCTCACTTGTCAACAATATAATAATAGATCGATTGAAATTTTGTGTTACTTTTGGTGTCGTGTCCTTCCACTAATGAAGAAACATGAACTTAATCTATCAATTTCTCTAGGGTATAACTCCTCTCCAGTCTCCGCCATGCATTTTTTACTAATGACTTTCTTTTAAACAGCTCTTACGCAAATATTTACTTGCAGCATAAAGCTATTGAAAACTAAGACAAAGAAAATGACGCCATTTTCTCGACTGGATCAACCCTTATACAGAACGCTTTGTATTCGATCTTGTTCTAATGATGACATTATTAATGTCTGAACTTTTTCTAACAAGCAACCAAAACCCAGACATAAAAGGGATGACAATGTATTTCATCATAAATTTTCTTCCTCTTATAGCTATTGCTCAATTAGAAAATGCCCTTGACCTAATTCAATAATTTATTGCTTCCTTTTTCATTTCTCTCGTTAATTAGCCTTTCCATCTATACCTTTTTAATATTATGCCCCTAATTTCTAAGAAACAAACTAAGAGTTATGAAAGTCACCAAGTAAGCAAGTTTTTCCTTAGTTTGAGTTCGTAACAGTTAAAATGTTATTTTTTCAATTAAATTTGATATCCATTGACTTGGGCATATGACAACATAAGAAGCAGGAGAAATGACGTCTCCAGCAGAAGTATCCAGTACTATGCCGTTTAGAGAATAGATGAAGAAGAGATCAACATGAATAAGGATGAAAGAATTTAGAAGAAAAATAATGGAGCAAATAACACAAATTACAAGATTTATTTTACAAATACATTAATTTACTGTTTCGATTTATATAATTTCCAGAACCCGTATTAATGAATCCTTCAGTGTTGATAAACAAAATTCCTTCTAACATCATGACTTGGATATAACAGTTCCGATTTCAGACCATGTTCCTCAAATGAACAAGGCTCTTCCTCGTCAACTCTTCCAATCTTTCCTACACAAACACTATAACTTCTTGGCAACATACTTGTCTGCAAAGCCACCTTTTTAGAGTTTGCGCGTAATAGTTGCCAGAATTCTTCATCATCACATGTTGCTGGGAAAGAGTTGACACTTAAACTCTTAGGCAATCGCACACTCGGTTCAGTAGGGCAACCAACCGAAGCACTGTAACTTACTTGATTCGCAAAGGACTCCATGCCCTTTTCTCCAGTCTTCTTGAGAATTTTAATGAGGCTGACAAAATCTGAGTCAGCTTTCGTTGCTTTTTACCTTTGCTTTTGTTAATACTAATCTGAATCAGCTTTCGTTCCTCATTGTCAAATAGAAATGGAACACAATGGATGTGAATTACAAGAACTAACGAAGAGAGATTTGGATGACAAAACGTTGAGAGTTAAGAGACATATATATTGTATCTGCGCTTGTTCCTTCCAAGTATCCTACAAGCATTGGGGAATTAATTAAATAATTAAACCCAAAAAAATGACATGCGACAAATTTAAAATATACATAATAAAACAAGGAGGTAATTAATAACATGTGGTTAAATTTTTATGAAATTTTGAATAAAGAAATATTTTTTTTTCATTTGTATCAGGTAGGTCGTTGGCTCTTTTTAGAATGATTAAAATATTTTTGATATTCAATTTCGTATTTATCCAATTTTGACTGTCAACATTTATCATTAAAAAACCCTAAAAAAATTATTTCCTTTCTATAACCAGTTGTTTTTTCAAATAATAATTATAGAATTTGTAATACAATATTGTTCACTTTGAATCTGAATTTGCATATTTATTTTAAAAATTCATCCAAAAAAAAGAATTACTCCATACTGTTTAGTAATATTTTTAAAAATAATTTAAACATTTTAACCATGTTAGTTAAATTAATTTTTAAGATAAACTTAATTAAATATATCAACGACCAAGATTTATACTTAAATCATAAGAATTAAAACGAATCAAATCTATAATTATTTAATACAAAAATAACCCACCTCATTGGAACCAATCCATAAACGATGTTTACTTATATAATTCATTAATTTAATCCTGTTGCAGGAAATAAACTCTATATATCATCACCCCTTCCTTTGTACATAACAGCAGATTACCAGAACTTTTCTGATAACTATAAATTAAATATTTAATTTTCAATTACGGGGCCAATTAATGGAATTAACTAAAATTAGAACGTACGTGTCTGACTGTGTGTTGTCTACCACATGATGCCTGCACATAATATTTTATTTCACTAAATAATATGTTAAAATTAACGTATTTAATAAATTATAATTTTTAATATATAAAATATATCATTAATTATTATATTAAATATAAAAAATATAATATATATGTCTCTTAACTCCCAACGTTTTAAGAGACTATATTTAATAAATTATATAATTTTTAATATATATTTCATTATTTAATATATAAACCTCATTATCACATGTTCGATTTTTACTTTACGATTTTTTCTATTGAAACCAATGAAACGTCAAACAAGTCAGATCTCGATTTTATTCAATCGTTTAATATCGTCTGTCAGTTGAGACGAGCCGGACGCATATTAGTTAAGGGTCTGGATCCGTACTAATGATACTGTTTAAAGATAATCGAAAGTTTGAGTTTTCCTAATGTTGTCTTCCGAAACGTTAGCTGATACGTTAGCTGACAGTTTAGAATTTTCGGATTTAAAAAAAACAAACAAAAAAACTAACATATCATAAAATAATGAGTGGTTCACTCGTCAATGAAGTTAAAAGGTCAAATTGAGTAAGATTTCATTAAGACACATGGCACAAGTTCATGAAAGATCTTAACAATATGCAACGTGGACTAATTATCCGATTATTAGCGAATCCTTGTCACTATTGATACACGAAATTTCTCCTAACAACTTGACTTGTACTTCTGGGATACAAGATCAATTCTTCCTGAAATGCACAGGGATTATCCTCATCAATTCTCCCAATCTTTCCTACACTAACACTGTAATTTCTATCCATCATACTAGTAGGTAGAGATGTTTTCCTGGCCTGATTTTCAGATGCTACACATAATAGTTGCCTCAGTTCTTCATTATCGAATGACTTGAACGAGTTGAAATTAGAACTCTTAGGCAATCGGTTACCTGGCGCAGAAAAGCAGCCAACCAAAGCGTCAAAACGTACACGATTGTTGCAATACTCCATGCCCTTCACGTAATATTCTCCTACCTTGCTAACAATTTTGATGGGCGCTGAGAAAATCTGCATCAACTTTTGTTTCTTTCTAGCTTGGATTCTCGTTCTGGTATCCATATTGCTACAAGAGCTGCCCGGAATAAGATCGGTGTGAATTATTAGAGGAATAAGAGAGACTTGTATGGCAAATGAAGAGAATATGGGTGTGAGTGGGTATATATATATATATTAATTAGTCAAATTGAAAAATGAAATGTGATCATTTTAAAATATATCTCTATTATCTCTATATCTATATCTATATCTATATCTATATATCTATATATCTATTTTTATAGATGTAAAATCATAATCTACCAAATTAATGAGATATATCAATCGAATCGGTTTGTCGTCACATCTGAAAGGGTAGTTTAGATAAAATTTATAACTTAACCCTTTAATACTTTAAGAGAATGATATCTCAAAGATTCAAACATGAGACTCTTTAAAAATTCAAATCCTTATCACTAAGTTAAATCCAAAAATTAATTTTAAAATACACGCATAACGTAGCGGAATAATAACATTAACTTAGGCCTTTTTTTTTTTTAAATATGAAGACCAATTTCTTCTCAGTGAAATATCTAATGAGACTTTACATGGTTATTTCTATAAATTAAGAATTATAATAAAAAATTAAAATTTTCAAAAATTAAAAAAAAAAAGTTGAAAAAAGTAAAAGAACATATTATTAGATACATCAGTATATATATGAGTGCATCCTAACGTGACCCAATGTCAGTAAGCAAGATGCAAATGCAATAAAAAATAATCACAACGTCCCTATCTGTCTGCCATATTGTGAAGGCTTGTATATATATAGCAAACATGATTACTAGACTAATAAATAATTTATCTGCCGATTCATTACTTTAGCATCGGATGCCTCCTCTTTGTGGTTTATATTGCATTAGCATCTGCTGCTACTATATCTATCTATATATAGAGAGATTTCATTTGATTTGATTCAGCATCGTTTTCACGTGTAACGTTTTTGTAAATACTGAAAACACAAAGAGAGATAAGTTTAAGTAATTAAAAATGTAAGAATCTCCTTAAATCTTCTAAAAGTTCTTCTTTCATCTCCATACAACAGAATTAATGCATTGATCATAGACCGTCTTTGACATTTGACAGGCTTTAATAAAAGAATATACGAGTTGTCATTTTGCAGGCTTTAATCTTACTGTAATTTAAAATTTTGATGGAAACTGAAATAATACAAATTAAAGGATATGAATATGAAAAAAAGTAAGCAATTCATTGCAGGTTTGATCGAATCAAATATGCAAGCATATATATAATAAATCAATCCATTTTGTGTTCTATCATGGGCACCAGGATGTGATCAAGTGATCAAATTAATGTGTAGCAACAAAAACTTTAAAGTCATACAAATAAATTTAATTACGAAGAAAATTATTTTCACTTATAAATATATTTTCAATAGTGCTAAAAATAATAAAATTTTATATAACCACTTTTTATATAAAGTAAACTAAAAAAATTATATTATTATTATATTTTCATAAAATTTATTTTTATAAAAAATTTATATAGAGAATTTGTATCCTTAATATTATTAATATTTTTTTCTTCTAAATATTACATAAAAAATAATAAACTAAATGTCTCTCTAACTTAATTAGAGTGAGTGTGATTCAAACCTTAAATTTATTGTATCAATAAAAAAAATTTAACCAGTAAAAATTTTTTAACTAATTAAATCAACTAACATACACTTGAGTGTTGTAGGAATAAAAGAAAACATCGTTAATTTAAGTGATTAAAATCCAATTAGAAGAAGTTGTACGTAATGGCTCATGTTGTGCGTTTTGTTAAAGCACAAAATTCCTAATAGCATGGCTTTTGCTTCTTGGGTACAGCAAATCTTCCTCAAAGTAACAAGGCTTTTCTTCATCAATTCTCCCTATCTTCCCAACGTCAATACTGTAACTCATTCTCACAGCACTATTTCCTACGGCAGCCGGCTGTCTCACCTCCGTTTGCCAATGCAAATTCAACCTCGCTACACCGCTGCTACTCCTCTTAACCGATATCTGTCGTAGCACCTCTGTCAGTTTCTTATCGTTGATTGCCCTGGAATTAGTGACAGCAAAATTCTTAGGCATATTTGACATTTGACAGACTGCAGCGCCATTAACCAGAACGACACAATCATTCATGCTCTTGATGTAAAAATCTCTAGACATGATCAGAATTCTGATAGCTGACAATATAATTTGCATGAACTTACTTTGCTCTTTTGCCTTGCTCATCATGGTGAGGCAATTTATTAATTAGGAAATGGTCTTAGCCACGAGAGAAGGATGGGTGTATCAATTTATAGTGGTTTTGATTTTGATTATTATTGAGTAGTTTGTTTTTGTGATCGCGAAGTCTCTCTGGTACGTGCACTATGAATTAAAATTTGGGACGGCAGAAACTGCTACAGTACTAACTTGTGAAGAACAAGTCCAAGTTATAATCAAACTTGTTACTAAAATCGAAAGAGAAGCAGTTCGTTTGAATATTGTTAACATCGAGATCAAATGGTGAGAGAAGTTTTGGAGATTAGTGTATTTTGGACTTCAGCTTTGGTTTGTTTATCCTAAATTCCTAATCTATTAGCCTTGAGCCGCTTCATTCCCAATCTTGGAAGAGCAAGACGAAGCTTGCAATTATATGGTCAAATTATATATATTATCGAAAAGTGGGACTTTAATCTATACATATTAATTATATAACTAAACCAATGAACGAACTCTTATACAAAGAATCAATTAAAATATATTAATTAGCACTTATAACCTCCACTTTTCGATGCATGATATATATGTTCAACATTATCCCATGTATATACCCTTGACCCAAAATATTTAAAATTTCTTTTGACAGCATAGCTTCTGTTTCGAACATAAAACATATCGTCTTCAAAATAACAAGGCTTATCCTCGTCAATTCTCCCCAATCCAACACTAGTGTTGCTTCTCTTCATCGCACCATTCTCCATATTTTGTTGTTTCTTCTGATCATATAAATTCGTCTCACTTCCAAATTTCTTATCCATCGCGGCAAGAAGTGCTTTAAATCTTTCATCATTCCTCGACTTGTTGGAAGAATTTACACTACAACTTGTAAAATCCTCCATGCTCTTCACGTAAAAATCTCTAGCTTTGTGTAAAATCTTTCTGGGTTTTTCTATGTAATGCCTGAACTTGCTTTGCGCTTCTGCTTTGCTTCTCATATTTGAAGTTACGCAATTCACTTACAAGAAGTGATATGGAAAAGAAAAGGAAAGGGAACAAGAAGTACTTGTGATTTTGAATTTCTTGTTGAATCAAAGAGGTGATTGGTTATCGATAGATAGATAGATAGATGCATAGATATATATATAGATGATGATCTATATTCGGAAATTCGTTTGACTCGGTTTTTGGAATTAACAGAAACAAAAGGATAATACTAGAGAACAAAAAGAGAGAGTAGGATAAAAGTGGAGTCTAATGGAAATTTTGGAGCTTAGTGAATATATGTTTTGCGTTTGACTTCAACATGCAATGGTCATGCTCATGGATGACAAAGTGAAAAAATCATTGCCTGAAACATAAGAAAATTTTCTCATTTAGTATTTCGATCTTATAATAATTATAACTTTAAAAGCACAATACCTCATTATTAAACCAAGCTTTAATATAACTAAAACATTAAGAAAAATTATGTACGCTCGTAATTTTCTTGAAGGAAAATGAGTTTTAATTCCTCGTAAGTGCTTACTTGGCAAAAATTGGCCTCGTGCAATTAAATATTAAGCGTATGTTGACTATTAAAATATTGTGATCACATAATTATTTTTATTCGATAGATCTTGTGAAATGAAATTAAAATATTAAAACTTAATTAAATTATGAGTTAATCTTGTTAAAAATTAGGATTAACAAACGCTTTTCTTAATTTAGTTTCGAAATCAAGAAAACTAATTATTCCAAACATGCTCTAGCACTGGCTTTTTGATGAGTTTGGACTTTAGTATAATGTATCTCTATTCCAATTCACTTAGAAAACAGAGCAAATACAGAGCAATGGCTTATGGGTTCTATAAGCTTTATGGAAATGAATTTTTTGAACTAATAGTTTAGAAGAAATTTATCACCTATCTCTCTTAAACTTTAAAAAATTTATTATTTAAATAATATTATTTATTTAATTACTATAAAAATTTTTGTGATTTTATTTTTATTAAGTCTCGACAATAAAATTAAAAAAATTTATTTACTAATTTTTACATTATAATATTATAAATACACAGACTATGCCTTGTAACAAATACACAGACTACAGATGCCAGACGACTTCAAGTCCTACCCACGACTTGGTAATTTAGAATTCTCTTCAAATTTTTTGGTATTTTTCATAGCAACAACAATGAAAACTTTGTAAGTCCTATTTTCTTGGTATTCGATTGCAAATCAACAGGTCTATAGAAGGCTTCTGCTATGTCAGTTGATATGGGTATGGCTGGAGATACAGGGACCGTCTTGGTGGTCAGGAGGTCATGTTTAACAGCTAGAGCAGATGATGATGAGAATGATTGGCTACGGATTAATATTTTTCATTCTACTTGCACCATCTTCGGCAAGGTATCTCATTTTGTTATTGATGCCAGTAGCTGTGAGAATATTGTATCTATAGAGGCAGTGCAAAAATTGAGTTTAAAGACTGAAAAACATCAACACCATATAAAATGGCCTGGTTAAAAAAAGGCAATGAGGTAACCGTCTCTCAACATGCATTACTGTCTTTTTCTGTTTGCCCAAGGTATAAGGACTTTGTTTGGTGTCATGTAATCGCTATGGATGCATGTCATGTGGTAGACCTTGGCAGTATGATATAAGAGTGATGCATAATGGAAGAGCCCATACTTACAGTTTTGTATTCGAGGGAATGAAATCGTTTTATTGCTAAATAAGGTAGCAGAAAAAATTAAACCTACTGGAACAATACTAACATGTTGTCATTGGCTAGACTGGATGAAGAATCGCAGGATTTGGGGGATAATTTATGTGTTAATCAAGAAGGAGGCTGAACTAGAAGCTAAGTTACCACAGGCAGCAACCAAGCTTATTGGTGAGTTCAATTATGTGTTTCCAGAGAAGCTACCAGACGGATTATCGCCTTTACGTGATATCCAACACCAAATCGACCTTAAGTCAAGAGCTATGTTAGCAAAAAGGCCCTATTACAGAATGACCCCAAGGGACCACAAAGAGTTACATAAGCAGATGAAAGAGTTACTGGTTAAGAGGCATATTTCAGAAAAGTATGAGTCCTTACATAGTTCTAGCTTTATTGACACCCAAGAAAGATGTATCATGGCATATGTGTGTGGACAGTAAAGTGATTAATAAAGTCACAATGAGGTACCAATTTCCAATTCCATGTCTTAATGATTTACTACTGTCTTGACCAAACTTGATTTGAAGAGTGGCTATTATCAGTTTTTATTAATCCTGGAGATGAATTAAAAACGGCCTTTGAAGACTAACAAACATCCAACACCATATAATATGGCCTATTCAAAAAAAGGCAATGAGGTAACCGTCTCTCAACATGCATTAGTATTTTTTTCTGTTGGCCCAAGGTATAAATACTCTTTTTAGTGTGATATAATCGCTATGGATGCATATCATTTGTTATTAGGCAGACTTTGGCAGTATGATAGGAGAGTGATGCATAATGGAAGAGCCAAATACCTACATATTTGTATTTGAGGGAATAAAAATTGTTTTATCGCCTAATAAGGTTCCAAAAAAAATTTAACCTACTAGGAACAATACTAACATGTTGTCATTGGCTAGGTTTGATGAAGAATTAGAGGATTTGGGGATATTTTATGTATTAATAAGAAAGGAAGTTAAACTAGAAGCTAAGTTACCACAAGCAGTAACCAAGCTTATTGGTGAGTTCCGTGATGTGTTATTAGAGGAGCTACCACACAAATTATCGCCTTTTCATGATATCCAACACCAAATCGACCTTAAGCTAGGAGCTATTTTACCAAAAAGGCCCCATTAAGAATGAGCCCAAGGGTTCACGAAGAGTTACACACGTAGATGAAAGAGTTACTGGTTAAGAGGCACATTCAGAAAAGTACGAGTCCTTGCGTAGTCTAACACCTAAGAAGGATGGACAGTAAAGTGATTAATAAAATCACAGTGAGGTACCAATTTCCAATTCCCCATTTTAATGATTTGTTGGATCAAATTAATGGTTCTACTATCTTTACCAAGCTTGATTTGAAGAGTGCCTATCATCAGATTTGCATTAAGCCCAAAGATGAATGGAAAGTGGCCTTTAAGCTACAAGACGACCTATATGAGTGGTTGGTTATGTCTTTTTGTCTATATAATATCCCTAACACCCTTATACATGTGATGAACCAGATTTTTTGACCTTTTTGTTGGTAGATTTATTGTCATAAGCTTTGAAGATATTTTGATTTACAGTCCCAACGAGGGAGTACATATTTAGCATTTACAGGACGTTTTATATGTTCTTTGTATGAAAAAATTGCATGTTGCATCAAAGAAGTGTGTGTTCATGACATATAATGTCACGACTCGATCCGGGATCCCACACGTGATAACGCCACAGACCTTCAGGGTATACCCAATAACACAGGATATAACCTGTAGGCTTGTAAGGCTTTTACAAAATCCTGTTTTTCACAAACAGTTTCAAACATTTCCATATTTATTCTGTCTAACACCCAAACTCCAAAGGAATTAAATTTAGTATCATCAGCATTTCAAGTATTTAAAAGAAATACATAACAGAAACATTTTATCAAATAATTTGCATAGGGATCAACCTATCCCAAAAATTAATTGAACCTTTTCCATACGCAATTCTATGGGGATCCATCCCCAAAATCAATT
>JAVXUL010000015.1:1761359-1772388 GCA_035590515.1 Trichilia minutiflora | reverse complement strand
ACATTCCGATCCGATGAGGATGGAAAGTGACATCAGGACGGGAGAGCCTGAGTGAAGAGCAGTTTCTAGTAGGTTTCTAGGACGATAGGGATGAATCGAATCCTACATCGGAATGGAGAGAGAAAGTTCTTGGGCTATATGTGTAGAGTTGGAACCAAATTGTTAATAAGACCTTTTGGGAAGGGTGATGGTTTAACTCCAAGAACTACGCAATTAAACGTGTTTGGAGGAGAGCAGTACCAAGATGGGTGACCTCTTGGGAAGTCCTCGGATACCCATTCCAATAACAAAACCGTGAGGCCCCAAGAGTTGGGCCAAAGCGGACAATATTATTGATAGACTTGGACCAGACGTTACATTAAGGATATCATCCTATTGAAGCGTCAAGGGGTCAGACTGTAAATTTTATCTGAACCGTCTCTCTGGACATGATGACAGGCCAGTTCGATTGGTGTCTATCCCTGATTCAGTAAATTAAGATTTTTCACGTATAAAAAAAAAGATGGATAATTCTGTGCTCAACGTTGATAATAAACTATGCTTTATGATCAGGTAGGTCTTAATAATAAATTTACCAAGACAACTGGTTTCTTTTTCCCACCCGCGATATTACTTAAAGTAGCTTTGATCAACTCTGAGTTAGGAGTGATAATTTAGATCACGATACGATTATTCGATACAAATTCGATATAATTAAATAGATTCAGATTTGAAAATTTTAATACAAATAATAATCAAATCGTATTCCTGTCACACGATTAATAATCATGTCGGATTCGAATTTGATCTTTGGAATTCGTTTATTCATTTAAAACACGATTAGTTAAATAAATAACCATGTTTAAATAAATAATTATATCTAAATGAATAATTATTTAATATAATAATTTTATTTATTTATATTTATATTTAATTTTTATTTAAATAAATAATTAATTAAATATATTAAATTTTATATTAATTAATTAAATAAATTAAATCGAGTTAATGATTTAATAATATCGTTTTATATTATTTATTTAAAAAATAAATAATATAATTAATAAATAAATTATATTTAATTACAAAATTTTAATATTATTAATAAATAAATTAAATTAAAATAAATATAAAAAAATATTATAAATTTATTACTATTAATATATTATCCCAATATATCACATACGTATATCCAAATTGACATGACTGCTGGACCGTTTAAGAGGCGCTTTCGTTGCTCCAAAACAGATACTTTTATCCTTATTTTCTTAAAATATATAAAATAATAAATTATTAAACACTTTTATTTTTAAAAGTAAAAACTACTTAAATTTTAGACAGGTCCTGTACTCGTACAAAAACATTCTTCGCTTCTACAGTTTCACTCAATCATCAGCATTACAACAAAATTCTGTCCGTACGATCAGAATCCACAACCCTTTTCAATACAAACTGTATGACGACCCGGATGCACCACGTCTACCCACCGCAGCCAACCTAGCACTCAACGCCGGAACCGGCCTTCGCAAAAAGGTAGCAAGGGTGCGCCTTGGCTCCTTCTGGATTCCACAGGTCAGGAGCACGTCGCCGAAGCCGGAAAGCAAGCCATCATGCACCGTACGGGTCTCCCTGCTCGAGACCTCCAAATCCTGGATCCGCTTCTCTCTTACCCGTCAACCATATTGGGCAGAGAACGGGCTATAGTCATCAATTGGAGCACATCAAAGCAATCATCACGGCCCAGGAAGTTTTGTTAATGAATTCTAAGGACCCTCATGTTATTCCGTTTGTTGAGGAGTTAAAGAGAAGGATTTTGCGCCACCATCAGGCCGGCAAAGTTCAGGTTTTTATTTTCTTTTATCGATTGCTGGTTAGTTTTTTTAAAAGTACCCAGTTCATAATTGCTGCCACGATAAATGGGAGAGACTGTATTAATAACAGATTGGTCGATATTAGCAAAATGTTAATGTGTAAAGTTCATGTTTTTTTCCTCGTTTTTGTAGAGGCGTAGTTTTGGAGTTAGGTTTTCAGTAACTAACTTAGGATTTTAAATTTTGATGTGGTTTGAATATTTTATTGGCGATGTTGGTAAGAATAGAAAGTATTGACTTTTAAATCTGTGAGATGAGGTCAGTTTAACTTTCTAACCGGGAAAACTAACTGAATGTGTTTGGTATTTAAAATTGTAAGATGAGGTGATAAGGTGAATAAAATAAGATTGAATATGATATTTTAAGTTAATAACAATAGGTTGATTTTGATTTGAATCACATGACGATGCTTATTTATTTGTCATACACTAAGAGAGAACTAAATGGTTTTGTGCTAACACACGAGGCCAGCTAAATGAATCATTGGTAATCATATTACCCTATTAAGAGGCATGGAGAGCAGTTTTCCTTAATTTTTGAACTTCTAGCATTAGTCGTTAAGTCTTTTGATGTGCTCCAACTTTAAGTAGTTTTTAATCATGCTCATTGTCAGAATCGTCAGTTCTAGAATTTGTACCTTTTTTGTGTTGGTTTATGTTATTTTAATTTGGACTTTTATTTGTTTGATTTCCTCTTATTATTACTCTATTTTTGTATAGGAGGGCAATGCTGAGGATTCAAACTGGTCAAATTTGTATGATTTGGAAGACCCACTATCAAGACTTTCCAGTCCCCCCAACTTTTCTGGAGAATCTCCACTGGGTGAGGATCAAAACAAGGAATGTATGGCACAGGAGAAACAAGGTCTTGAGAATCGAGATGAACCAAAGGGCTTTCCATTTGAGTTTGTTGCTCTGGAAGCATGCCTTGAAGCTGCTTGCAGTTGCTTAGAAAATGAAGTAATTGATCTTACTTTCTAGTAATTTCCACATTTTCTGTTTATAAATCAGGCAAAAACATTAGAGCAAAAGGCTGATCCAGCCTTAGATAAGCTGTCTTCAAAGATTAGTACTCTCAATTTAGAACGTGTCCGCCAAATTAAGAGCCGCTTGGTTGCGATAACTGGACGTTTTCAAAAGGTTCGAGTAACTTCAAACTTTTGAACTATTGAATTTTAACCGTGATATAAAGGTTACCAGCGCGTAATGCATCAACTAATTGAGCCATGATCTCAAGTCTTATGGCCAGTTTTATTTCCTGTTGGAGTCTTTGATTAATGGTGCACACATATAATCTTCAGGTTCGGGATGAATTAGATCACCTGCTAGATGATGATGAAGATACGAGTAAGATGTATCTAACTGAGAAGTTGATTCAACAACTTGAGAATTATTCAATGTCCTCTATAAATGGGAGAGATGGCATGGATGAAGAAAGTCTTCAATCAAATATGGATGACCGGCGCGTCAATCCTGATATCCCGTTGTCAACTAACACTTTTTCTTTTTTCTGTAGATCTAAAATTTATTATCCTGTTTCAGGGGCCCTGCTGAAATCTCTTTGGAAGCAACTATGAGTGGTACTAGTTATGAAGTAGATCTTCAGAACACTCATGATAATTTATTTAGTGTGCATAATGCCCTAAGCCGGGGCAGCCATGGGACACGTACAAGTACTACTCACAGTGCTATAAGCAAGCAGCTTGATGTCGAGGAGCTGAAAATGCTCCTGGAGGCTTACTTTGTGCAAATTGATGGTACACTGAACAAGCTATCAAAGTATGAAACAGTTTCACCATTTGATTTTTTTATCAGTGCAGGCTCTCTTCCCTTATAAATACTTGTTTTGAACATGTTTCTTGACTCTTAGTGACAAGAAAGATTGATGTGCTCCAGTTGTCAGAGCCGTGTGATGCGGTGATTTATTGAGACAACTCACTTCAACAGTAGAATAAATGATTAAACATTTTGTCTTCTTACCAAAGGAGTTAAATACGCCTTAAGTACACGGGCTACCGAAGTTTCCTCCAATAAACCTGTATTTTAAGTATATATTAGAAGAAGACACAACTATAGGTTGTTCACTAGACATACCAACCTTAGTATTGATATTAGATTAGGAAATCCGTTTTATGTTTGCTTTTCAATACATATTCATGGTAATGTATTCTTTGTGACATGAGAGAGATTTTTCTATTCGTTTTTCAATATGTTGGTCTGATTCCATCCTGTTATACTTTCAGTCTTGATGTTTGACTCGCATTGTGAATCAATCCATCTATTTGTTTCAGTATCGATGCTATTGATTTTTCTCACCATTATTTTTTGTTTCTTGGAAGCTGAGGGAGTACGTTGATGATACAGAGGACTACATTAACATAATGCTGGATGACAAACAGAATCATCTTCTTCAGATGGGGGTCATGTTGACAACAGCAACACTAGTGGTGAGTGCCTTTGTTGCTGTGGCTGGTATGTTCGGTATGAACATCAACATCGAGCTGTTCGATGCAGAAAAAGCTGGGATGCAAGAGTTTCTCTGGACTGTTGGTGGCGGTGCAACTGGCAGCATATTCCTATATGTTATTGCCATTGCCTGGTGCAAACACAAACGTTTGCTGGAGTAAAAGAAGCCAACTGCACAATTTCTGAAGCAGCAAATTCATTATTAAGTCTTGTGTGTGCTAATGGTTTGACTTTGTACTTCCGTGAATGCTAACTTTCTATACTTGGAACGCTGAAGTCTGTATTTGTGAATAGCTTCAGGTTATTCTATTCGATTATCAAATATATAATATAAAATTTTTAGACTCTCAGAAAAGTGACTTAATCAAGTCTATCATGTTCTTAATCTTCTTCTTTTTGGAAACAATATCATGTTCCTAATCTTGTCATTGTAATAAATTAACAATCTTCAATGTACTACAATCAGAACCCCAACTCCGTCGATCTTGAGAAACCATCCTCTCCAATCCAGACTTGAACATTTCCACCGTGAAGATGATCATGATCTGGCCTGACTGCTGGCCATCACCACCGCCAGCGGGGAAACTCACAAGAAGGCACCTGGGGTTTGACCCTGGCTCTTTCTGGACTCAACCGCAAATACCCAGGTGGTGGAGGCGGGAAAGTATGCCATCTTGCAACGGCGGACTGGTGTGAGTTCTCCGCATTCTGGATCCTATGCTCTCGTACCCATCAACTGTATTGGGTCGAGAACGGGCCATTGTCATCAATTTTGAGCACATCAAAGCTATCATTACCGCCCAGGAAGTTTCGTTGCTCAATTTTAGGGACCCTTCTGTCGTTCCTTTTGTTGAGGATTTGAATAGGAGAGTTTTGTGTCATTATCAGACCACCAAAGCCCAGGTTTGTTCGACTTTCTTTTTCTTTTTTCACGGATTTATAAGCACCCGGTTCATGATTCTCAGTATGTGTGTTGGTGCAGGTGAAGACCAGAGAACAAAAAGTAATTTAACTTTCATGAGGAAACTTAATTGTAAGATGGATTTTGGCAGAGGGATTTCACCAAGTGAGGAAATAAATAACGAAAACAAGGCAGATGACAAACAAGGTCCTGAGAACCAAGATGGATTGAAGGTTCTACCATTTGAGTTTGGTGCATTGGAAACTGGCCTTGAAGCTGCTTGCAGTTGCTTAGAAAATGAAGTAATTAATCTCTTTGTACTTGGCGTTTCCAGTACATTTTTCAACATCCTGTGGCGTTGTTTCATTGTCTTTCACGCATTTTCTGTTTCCAAGTTACGCAAAAACATTAGGGAAAGAGGCTCATCCGGTCCTAGATAAGCTTAATTCAAAGATCAGTACTTCTAATTTAGGACGTGTCCGCCAAAATTAAGAGCCGCTTGGTTGCAATAACGGAAGTGTTCAGAAGGTTGAGTGGTTTCAAGTTTTTTAACTGCCTATATTTCTATGAATAACTAGTGCTTGCCTTATGAATAATTGAACCAGGCTTCAAGTTAGTTATGTTTCCTATATGAGAGTGGTTTGATGAGTGATGCATGACTAGTCACATGCAGGTATGAGATGAATTAGAACACTTGCTAGATGATGAGGAAGATATCGCTGACATGTATTTAATTGAGAAGTTAATTGAGCAACTTGAGAGCTCTTCAACGTCCTCTATAAATGAGAGGGATGACATGGATGATGATGTTCTTCAATCAAATATGAATGACAGGCATGTAATATTCTTGATATCACAATGATAACCTACTTTTGTCCCTCTCTTTCTCTCTGTCACACTTGCATTGAACCTAAAATTTCGTTTACTGTTTCAGAACCACTGAAATGTCGTTGGAAGCTACTGGGCGATTCACTAATTATGAAGTTGACCTATATAACAGAAAACAACCGAGATAATTATTTTTCCGGTCAAAATATACTTACCAGGGACAGCCATGGGACATATACTAGCTCACGGCATTGTAAGCAAGCACCTTGATATTGAGGAGCTAGAAATATTCCTCGACGCATACTTTGTGCAAATTGATGGTACACTGAACAAGCTGCCAACGCTATGAAACTCTATTTCACCACTTGATTTTGTCGACATAAGTCATCTCTTTCCTTGTAAATATTTACTTGGAGGTCGGAGATGGCTCGTAAAACATTTTGACAAGAGAAAAAATTGATGTGCTCAAGTTGCCAAAGCCTCATGAGGTGGAAAGAGATTAACACAACTCACTTCGACAAAGTGATACATCAATATACGATTAATGAGTTTGCCCTCTCGCCACAGGAGTTTAATATGCCTACGGTCAAGAACTACGGCGGTTTCCTCTGATACTGCGGTTTTGTTTGTTTAAACTATTTTATAGGCATAGAAACTCTAGAATTCAAGTATCAATGTATTATGAGCCTCTATGAGGAGAATAGGACAGGATAAGAGTTGTGATTCTCCCGGACTTTTATTCGTACCGATTGGGCATTCAAGTATCCCTGTAGTAGTTCAAGCTTATCCAAATTTAACCCTAGATTATCCCTATTTTAGTGATAGTTGCCCAAAGCTTAGGGTGGGTGTTTGCGTAGACTCTATGTTAAGAATTCCCCGACACCATGGTTCTGGAAACACAGTTGGAAAGTAGTTCAAGCTTAAGTTGATTTCTTCTACCAGAAATGGATCAGAACCCGACTGATAAAGATCACATTATCCCTGAACACTCTCTTGTGATCCGCAGAATTGAGCGATATGCGAATGCTAATTTTGAATCTCAAGTCAATGAACATAAAATCATTTTCACAAATATCTTTTATCAACTGAGACTGCGGGCAAGAATTTTATATTCTGCTTCTATTTCTTTTCCTGATCATCTTTTTTATAGCTTTGATTTCGTTTGTTATTTTCTATCTAGCAAATCATATCCTTTTTTCAGGTTTTCTGATCATTGTACTTCTCTTTCTTTTAAGCCTAGGGAGTACGTTGATGATACTGAAGAGTACATTAACATAACGCTGGATGACAAACAGAATAACCTCTTGCTAATTGGGGTCCATGTTGACAACCGCAACGCTTGTGATTAGTGCCTTTATTGTTGTGGCTGGTCTTTTTGGGATGAATATCAGAATCGACCTGTTCAAGGACGACACGAAAACAGGAATGCCGAAGTTTCTCTGAACTGTAACCGTCGGTACCTTTTGTGCCATCTTCCTATATGTAGCTGCTGTTGCCTGGTGTAAGCACAGCGTTTGCTGGAGTGATTAGCTGAGAAGTTATTAATTTGGAATCTTGTGAAGATGGTTCAAGTGTTAAGTCATAGGTTATTGGGGACTTATTTGCATAAGTTTTAGGATTTGATTGCAAGGTTTTCAAACTTGTATAAGTAAGAGTAGAATGGGTATTGCACAGGAAGAAGGTTGTTATGTATGACATTCGGTTTTGTACTCTTTTTTCTTTCGTTCGGGAGCTTTATATAATAACAGCCTGGTATTTTTTAGGTAGAGCTAGTTGGTTGAGAATCTTTTGTAAAAAAAGGATTTACATCTTGATGAATAACAAAAATTGATCTTCCTTTGGAAAAATCCCTCTTTCTTTTCTTTCGTTTCTTTGCTTCTAGTTTTCTCCTTTTTCTGGTTTCTCGGTTTTCTATTGTTGGTTGTTTTTATTTCTTTCTTTGAGTGTTCATCAATCAGAGCTTGTCGGAGGCATCATTGCAGTTTGATCTTACTGTTTTTGGAAGTGACGTAGACTTACAGATTGTGGAGTATTAATCTGGATGATCTGGTGCTGTTGATCTGGGAAGGTTGCAGCAAGAAGTGGTATCAGAGCCTGAAACGAATACGTAGATCAAGAAGACTCAATGGTGCAAGCCAAGTTCACGGTTGAGAAGTTCTCTAGTGATGGTGACTTTAATTTGTGGAAGCTAAAAATGAGGGTCTTGTTAGAGCATAAATAGTTAAACTCTGCATTGGAAGAATAAGGCATCAAGATTGAAGGAAAAGAGTTATCCGAATTTGAGTCACATGAGATACAAAGAAAGGTAAGAAGTGCCTTAATTCTGTTATTATCAGATAAGGTGTTGAGAGAGGTTTCTAAAGAAACTTTAGCCTGAGGAATATGGCAGAAGCTTGAGGAAAGATATATGATGAAATTAACAGTCAAGAGACTTTATCTCAAGAAAAGAATGTATGCTTTCTATCTTGAAGAAGGAGGCTCTATTGAAGACCATTTGGACAGGTTTAACAAACTTATGCTTGACTTAGAAACCGTAGATATAAAGGTAGAAGATGAAGACCAGGCACTTATGATTTTGACCTCACTTCCCCCATCTTATAAACACTTTGTTGATACCTTGCTGTATGGAGGAAGCACTCTATCAATGGAAGATGTTAAAAGTGCTTTGAGTTCAAAGAACAAGAAGATCCAATACAAGGAGACTGCATTTAGAGAGGGATTGAATGTGAGAGGCAGAACTGGGAAAAGGGAGAACAAATAGAGGAAAGAATTTAGATTAAAATCGAGGGGCAGATCTTTAAGGTGTTACCAATGTAATAAAGAATGGCACTTTAAAAGAAATTATCTTGAGAAGAAGACATAAGGTGCAGAAAAGAAAGAAGTCCAGAAACCAGAAGCTGCAATGACATCCGAAGGAAATTTTCAAGAAACTTTTCTACTGTTGGCAGCAAATAACAATCTTTTTGAAGAATGGATTATGGATTCTATCTGTACATATCACATGTGTCCTTGTAAGTAATTCTTTTCTTCCTTGAATTTAGAAGATCATGGCAAGGTTTTGCTAGGTAATAATATGACAGTTGATGTAAAGGGCTTAGGTACCATTAAGATGAAGATGAGTGATGGTACATTACTAGAATTAAAAAATGTAAGGTTTGTCCCAGGCTTCAAAAGAAATATGATCTCCTTCGTTATGTTAGAGTCCTTAGGTTGTTTTTTCAAAGGTGAGAATGATAGTCTTAAGGTGTGTAAAGGTTCTTTGGTGTTGATGAAAGCTAAGAGGAAAAATAGTTTGTATGTTTTACAAAGTAGTATGGTCACTGGTGATATAAATGTGTCAAAGAATGGAGAGTCAACAAGACTTCTATTGTGGCACCAGAGGTTAGGACATTTAGAAATTAAAGGGTTTCTTGAACTAAAGACAAAAGGTCTGTTTGGGGAAGGAGTTGGGTCTAAAATGGAGACATGTGAGTGTTGCATATATGGTATACACCATAGGGCTAGTTTTGAGGAAGTTAAAGATGAATACCAATAAGATATTAGAGTATATACATACTGATGTATAAGGGCTAGCACAAACTTACTAATTAGGTGGAGCTAGATATTTCCTGTCAATTATGGATGAATTTTCAAAGAAGGTGTGAGTGTATGTTCTAAAATCCAAAGATCAAGTGTTTGAGAAGTTTAAATAATGAAAACACTTGATAGAAAATGAGACAAACTTGAGAGTTAAAGCTTTGAGGATAGATAATAGTCTGGAATTTTGTAACTCATAATTTGACAGCTTCTGCAGAAAAAATGGCATAAGAAGACATAAAATTGTGCCTCACACTCCTCAGCAAAATGGTGTTGCTGAGAGAATGAATAGAACACTTCTTGAGAGGATTAGAAGTATGTTGATATGCTCGGGCCATTCAAAAAAAAGTCTGGGTAGAGACAGTTCACACAGCTGCATATCTGGTTAACAGAAATCCATCTTCTGTGTTACATTTTAAAACACCAGAAGAGATCTGGACAAGTAGAGCACCATCCTTAAATCACTTGAAGACCTTTGGGTGCACAGTATATGCTTATTTGAAGCAAGGGAAGCTGAAACCTAGAGCAACCAAAGGAGTATTTATAGGCTACCCAGAAGGTGTTAAAGGCTGGAAGCTTTGGTGTCAAGGTGACAGTGGAGGAAGGTGCATCATTAGTAGAGATGTTAAGTTTATTAAGGATGAGCTTAACTATGATAGTTTTAAACGAAATGAGGAGCTTTCAAAAGATTCTGATGATACCAGAAATGAGGTAGAGCTTGAGTCAGATGATTCGAAGACAAGTGAGCTTTTACAGAACTCAAAAAGTGGAGATGTCAAACAAGAGACACAGACAGATGATCAACAGAAGGATTTACAGGAGTATGAATTGGCAAGAGACAAGGAGAAGAGACAGATAAGACCACCTATGAGATATGGCCATAAAGATATGACTGCATTTGCTTTTAGTGTAGCTGAAGAGGTAGAGTTTACAGAACCTGCAACTGTTGAAGAAGCCTCAGGAGGTGTAGAAGTTGGAAATTAGTACCAGGCTATATAAGAAGAGATGAATTCCTTGATGAAGAATGAAACATGGAAGTTAGTGCAGCTACCTCAAAATAGAAAAGCAATGAACTGTAAATGGATTTATAAGAAAAAAGAAGAGGCAGATAGAACTATAAGGTATAAAGCTAGGCTTGTTGCCAAGGGTTTTACCCAAAAAGAAGGCCTAGATTACATACAAATATTCTTACCAGTAGTGAAATAAGTTTCAGTGAGAATAATCCTTACTTTGGCTGCTGTAAATGACTGGAAGCTAGAACAAATGGATGTGAAGACAGCATTTCACCATGAAAACCTGGATGAAGAAAGCTACATGCAGCAACCTAAGTACTTTGAAGTAAAAGGACATGAGAACCTAGTCTGCCAGTTAAAGAAATCATTATATGGCCTTAAGCAATCTCTTAGACA
>JAVXUL010000015.1:1711032-1729047 GCA_035590515.1 Trichilia minutiflora | reverse complement strand
GATGATGATTACAGATTATGATATGTATATCGGTGATAACACCATGCGAGTTGGTTTTTATATTGTAGCTACAGGTGGTAGTCTGGGGGAGAGTTCACTGGGATGTGGACCCCCAGGTAGCTACCACCCGCTGTGTGAAGGCCTCCCGGAGACCAGGGGATTTCATCCTCAGGAGAGCTGAAAGCTTCACTTGGAGGTACAGATACTCGGACACTCGGGGGTGACGTGGCAGAGACATCATCACGGTGGGATCCTATGTATTTATTACAGTCGTCCTATGCTTTCTTGGGATTGCCACCCTGTCACTTTAGCCTGCCAGCTCACTACCTCTTCTATATTATCACCAACCCTTCCCGCCAAAAAGAACTACGTGTGACTTGATCCCCCCACAAAAGAATCAAGAGAGAGAAGCACCGACGATCCAGAAGAGAGAGAGACAGAAGAACTAAAAGGAAGAAAAGGAGAAAATAGAGAGGAAAGGGGTACGTAGGCAGCTTGGATCTCTTTCAAGTCCAGTCACAAATATATCCAAAACCAATCGACCACCGTACCTCCGCTGTGAGTGTGGTTCGTATATTTTGCAGCCTCAAGTTCAAAAATAAGAAGAAGGAAAAATCTGCTGGTGTAGAAAAAATCGTCGTGACTTTTTCTTACATCAACAAACATAATTAACTATATTTTTAAATTAATTTCTATATTTTCTAATTTTTAAGATTAAATTCGTAGTTTTTTAAAATAATTTTTAGATTTATTTATAAAAAATTTTAAAATTTTTTAAATTTAATCATAATTTATTCAATGATAGGTTTATTCAAAATTTATCAATTATAAACTTATTCCATATTTGTTAATTACGGACTTAATAAGTATTTGCCAAAAAATTTCGCCTTTGTGCTCCGTGTTTTTCAGAAGCCATAGCTTCCGCATAACCCCACCCACGAAATTGCAGCCACCACGCATGACAGTCCATCATCCGGCATCCCTCATGGCCTCATCTGCAGTGCAGCCCAGCCACGACTACACGGCCAGAAACCACAGGAGCTAGCTAGCATGCATCTCGTGCGTTAACTGTTGGATTTCGCGTGTTCACGATGGAAACTCCCTTTTGTCACCGCATGCAGCGGTGTTACGCTGCTGTCAAACGCGGCCTATTGTCTCTCGGCTTATGGCCAGCAGGCCAGGCTGACTGCAGTGGATTTCACGGTGGTGGTGAATATTTGCGGCTAAATTATAAAATGGTAGATTTAAAGGGTTTTCTTTGTACACTTTCTATGTATCATACACTGAATCTTCTTAATTTACACAAACAGTACATTAAAAAAATAATAATAAAAGCAATCTATACAAAATAAACTATAACGAATCATTACCGATCATGCATATATCTAAATTTTCGATAAAATAATCCGAACTAATATATATGTATCTGTAAATTAAATCATATAACTAAATCATGGCTATATATAAAATTTTAATCAAATAATTAAAAATACATGTATCCTAAAATTAAATCAATTAATACCATCTATTTGTATTTTAAAATTTAATTAAATGATATATATATATATATAATTATTGAGAAAATAATTTTTTTTAATGATTTAAAATAGTGTGACTCTAATATTATTTGTCAAAAAATTTTAACTCATAAACTAAATTTATCATATCCTAAAAAAACATTCAATTAAATAAATGGGATAAAAGTATTGAAAAATACATCTGATATTCAAGATTATAACAATGTGACTATGAAATTTTTAAGTCCAATAATTAAGATTTGTATTTTTTAACAATAAGATATTAGAAAAGCACTCCTTTTAATACTGACTCACTCAGTACTTATAACGTAATGAATAGAGAAAATCATAATTGATTGGATAGCCCTTCAACCTATTATATATAAAAATAAAGTTTAATATTTATATATAAATAAATTTATATTTTAATTAGATATATTAAATCTAATCTAATTTTATTAAATTATTTAAAATTTGAATTTAACTTATGATAATCTTTAATATATAATTATAATATATAAATTTATATATTTAATGAAGATCCAACCTAAGATAATGGAGTCATCCATTGGTCTAGATGAACCAAGGTTCATGTCATAAATGTGGCTAAACTAAGGTTTGTCTCATATAATGTCCAAGTGACCCAATTAGAGTTGAATACAATTTAGATCATTTGGAGATAAAATTTTAAATTGATTCGTATATTATAATTTAAAATTAAGTTAATCCAATCAAATCTATTAAAATATTATAAATCAATTTAATTCAAACCGTAGAGTACGGTTTAAAATAGTTTGGATTCACGGTTTAGTTTATATAATAAAATTAATAATATAATAATTATTTATTATCAATTCTATAATGTTTTATCAATACTTAAAAGAGATTTTTGTGAATAATTTTCTTTTTTAATATCTTTGTGAAAATTTTTATCTTTTTTAATTGTTACTTGTTATCATATTAAAAAAATAGAGACAACAACTTGAGATAAAAAATAAATAATAATAATAAATTTTTATAGAATAATATTAAATGATTTGGTTCTTGATTTCATTATTTGAAATTGATCTAATTCAGAATTCAAATCACAAACAATAATTTAAAAAATATCAATATGTAAATTGATTTAATTTTTTTAAAATTGATATAAATCATTAATTTTAATAATTTGAATTAATTTAAATTAATTCGATTTGAAAAAATCTACCCTTAAACCTAGCTAAGCTTACCAATGGTGTGAAGGAGGGGATCAAGGGCTCAATGTTTGGCCCCAAAATTCAGCATAATTTAAATTAGATGTGACAAATGGATTGGATTAACTCAATCCAATACCCACTCTCGATATGTGATTAGTAAAAATTTGATATGATTCGGTTTGTTAAAAGAATCATATCGAATTGAAAGATTAACCCATAAATCGAATCCAACACATGTCCTTAACGAATAGTGCCAAACCCAATTCGATTTATAAATAATATCACAATAATAAAAAATTATTATTAAAATATTTTTTAATTTATGAACTTAGCCGCAAATCCGACTCATTGATCAGACATGATATGAATTCATAAGCCCAACCCAACTCATTTTTTAGGGATCATATTTAATGGATCAAACCTTTATTTTTTCTATCAGTTCTAATTTAAATTGGCATATTAATCCATAAAAATAAGATTTTTAGGAGCGTACCGGACCAAACCGGCCATTTGCCACCCTTACTTTAGGGCCTTTAGGTATGTTTACAAAATCATCCGTTTTTTTTTTTCTCTTGTTTGTTTTCATCGTGTGACGTGATCTTATAATTTTAATGCTTCTTTGTCTCATGCATTGGCTCTTTCTAAACACTGCTTTCTGGCTTTCTTATCAAATGGCTCAAAGCCTTTAATTACGGTTCTGCTACAATACAATTGTTGTACCAATACCAAATTTATGTTATAAATTTTAGATGTTGGACTGCCCCTGACTTTATTACTATGACTCGGCAGGCTGTTTTGGGCCCCAAATTGGCTGTCCCCAGTCCAAAGTTTCACATGTACATGGATAGACATACTTCATTGGTTAAGCTGTTCCCGCATGCAGGGAATTTGCTCCCTACTCAAACGTTTTTGTATAGACTGGATTTGGGACCCATTTTGACCCATTTTTTTTTTTTTTTCTGAATTAGGAAATCCCCGCCACAAATTTGTATGGCCTAATGTTATCGACAATATTGGGGCTGTTATGATAATGATCATGAATTCAGAGTCAGGGCTGTCCATGAAGAGAAATGAAAGTATTATGGGTGAAATTTAAGAATTTGAGAAATAATAGAACAAGATGAAAATTCAATACGTTCGAAAGTGGAAAAAGAGGAAAAACTAATGTTTGATGTAACTGTACACACTAAAAAGATGCTTGGGAGAGGGAGATGAATTCTAAATAAATGCACAGGTCACTTCAATTGGAAAAACAAAATTGAGAAAGCAATAATTAATTGTACTTTAATATGAAATTATTAAAGAATAATTGAATATTATTACTAATTATTTTCATAAAAAGATTAAATTTAAGTAAATTCATTCAATTTGTATCATTGAGACATTTACCTAAAATAGGGAGAATTAAATTTATTTAAATTTTTATTATATAATATATTTTAAAATGTCATTGAAAAACTCTTGGGTTAAAAGACGAAATTAGTCTTCTCCTTCCACCGAAACCAAATCTATCGCTCTCTTTCCAAGCAGTGATCTTTTGGTTTGGTTGTTCCGGTACAAGCTCCTAGGTGATGTGACCTGAGAGAAGTGACCATGGACCACCACCATCAAATCCACTCATGGGCTCTTTACCTAGCCTAATTTTACAAGTGGACGACAAGGATTCATTTCGCCTCTCTGTCTCCCAGACTACGCCGGCTATGATCTTTTCCCTCCAATCTGCTCTCTCTCTTGGTTCCTTTACGTGCCAACCACCTGTCATCACCCACGTCATCATAACCTACCGAAATTCCTTTCAGATCCCCCCAATTCCCGACATACCAGTTTTAGTTTATCGTATATACAAGGTCAATTTGGGAAAATTATCTATAAGGGTAGGTTTGTCAACGAAAAGATAAGTTTGTCAGCGAAACTTGACGGCTGCTCAGTACATTAGTTAACGTAATCTATAAGGGCAATTTTGTCAACGACAAGATAATTTTGCCTAACCGACTAACCGTGTAACACTATAGCCAAGTGGTTTTCATCTCACATGATTAAAAGTACAGTTTTGAGGAATTATTGAAAAATCATGAGATACAGCTTAGGTGATTTGACAAAAAGCCCCTCCGAATCATGTATATCGTAATATTATATAACTATTAATATTAATAAATAAAAATACCAAAATTCTCTCTTCCATATGTTATATCCAATCCCGACCGTTCATTTTACAAACAACCATAAATAAATACGGCGAAAAAAATTTAATATCGCCGATTCGTTTCTCGCTAGCATGAGACATAAAAATAATAGAGAGATGATTGGGTGGTTTCCGGTGGTCTAATCTACCGTTGCTGTACGTCCGGGTCAGTGGAACGGGGCCGCTTGATAGACGGCTGGACTTGGGCTTGGGCTTGGGCTTGGGCTTGGCTGGACAAGCCTGGATTCTCCGATCGAGTTTCGCAACTCCCACAAGCAGCAGCGTCCAGCACCCCAACTGGACTCGGAGGCGCGGCTTGCGGCTCGGCTCTATAATCCTTTAGTTGATCGGACGGACACGTGTCAATCAGATACTCTTCCATTAGTTGGTGACAGCTTCTCACCATTTCCTATCGAAAATGCAATTGTTTAACACAGCTTTCTATGCAATACTCCACTAGAAATTATCAAAAACACAAAAAAGAAAATATAATGTATTTACGCACCCGTAAAAAATTAAGATTTACATTAAGACCATAAAAACTTACTTTGTTTACCCTCTCATGAAATATCGCCGATAACCCTAAAGTTTCACCAGCAGCACATAACACTGCCGCTGCTGCTATGGTAGACGGTGCAAAACCCAAGAAATCAACAACTGTAAAAGAAAATAAAATAAAAAATCGAATTTAATCCCAAAGAAATAGCACAAAGCTGAAACTAAAGTTACCACGAGTGGTTCTGAGAATGAGATCCGAAGGAGACAAGACCCGGGAAAATGAACCGGGTTTGGAGCTGGAAGAGGATAGTTTGGAGATAAAGTAATAAAGATAGTCAAATGGGGTGACGGAATTGAGGCTCCAATTGAGAATGGACAAGACTCGGAGCTCCATTCTTTGAATGGTTTTGGGTTCAAATAGGAATCTGGGTTCAAATACTTGGAGATCCAATAACAAAGGCACTTGGGGTTCTTCCATTTTCGCCGCTAAAGACAAGCACGCAACTGATAGTAGCTGAAACGGCCACCCATTTGCTTGCTGTCATTAAAATAAATAAGTTCATTCAAATTTCCACGGATAATATGGCATTTTCTGGGGAAAGTGAAAGAAAAAAACAAGGATTACCGGGAGAGAATGAGTGGAAAGGAAACGGTCAAAGTAGTTGACGGAGAGTAACGCGGTCACCGGCCTGAAGTGATAGTATGCATGCACCTGCATTACCGAAATTACCATCAACTCTTCGATAAAATCAAAATCATTCATACAATCATGAAAAAGAGAGTATTTTAACTTACTTTAAGGATCCAGTTGATGGAATCCTGACGAGCAGTGACGACAACGGAACGTTGACGGCAGCGCTGGAGATAATCCGGTGAGAGCATGTGGTGGGACTCACAGTCAATGAGCCTCGAAATGATAGTTTCATCATTATCAGACGGCGGCGGCGGCGGAGATTCACAATGAGAGATTAACATGTTATCGGTACTATTACACGAAACCATGTCACTGGCATCTTCGCGGCAGAACAAGCTAGTAGAAGAACGATCAGACGACTCAGACATAATGAACAAGAAGAAGATAGTGAAATATTTCTACAAACGGGATTGACGGAGGTTGTGACGGGCAATGGCGATGGAGGAAGAAGAGGGGCAATGGCGATGGCGATGGGTACTGGTCATGAGTTGTAGTTTTGGGGGCTTTTATGGGTTTGGACATGATAACAAGTTTTAGTTTCAACTTTCAACTGATATTTTCTTTTCTTTTCTTTTGTTTCGTTTAATAATTTTATTTTGTTTGTTTTTGTAAGCATACTGAGAGAAAGATGCCGTAGGCTGTAGTTGTATACTCGTAGTTATACTAGGGATCTTATTGAAAATGCACTCATACAAAGATGTGGTACGGATATTTTCATAACAATAATGTTATGAATAATGTAAATTATTATTTTTTTGTTTTCTCAAAGAAAATATTTATTATTCTAAAAACATAAGATATGTCACAATGGTAATTATTAATATTAATTTATATGTACTAATTTACAATATGATTTATAATTTATAAGTAAGTATTATTCTTGGAGAAAGTTTAAAATAAGAGATGATATTTATTTTGACAAAAATTATTTTATTAAACTATCCTACATATATGACATTATTTTGAGATTCTATTTTATTACAGTTTTAATATTATCATAAATATTATTATATATTTATTTTACAAGTTTTTATTTAAAAAATATTTAACTTTGAAGCTATTTACAATATGATTTAAAATAATAATGTTAGAATACAAATAATCTTAAAATAATAATAAAAAAAAAACATGATAATTATGTAATACTATTATATTAATTTTTAAGAAAAAATAATGTATAAATCATAATTAAAAAAAAAAATCAAAATCATGCCAAGTATGTAATTTAGAGGAGTTGATTGATTGTAATTTAAATTTGAAAATATTTAACACAAAAATATATATATTTGGTTTATGAATCATTAATATTTTGACTTTTTTAATACATATAACTAATTTATGGAAATTTTTATTATATTATTGAAAGTAATTAGCATTTTAAGAAAAGTCGGTGGAAAAATAGAAACCCATAAACTTGTTTGCTAAACGAATCTCTTTCATTATAACTTATGAGAACAAGAAATTAATGGCATTAATTTGTTGTTGTTCAATAATAGAATAAGATGTTTTTTACCTTCCATAAAAAATTAATTTCTCTAATTTAATGTACTTCAATTGCCATACTTTGTCATTGACAATTTACATACCACAGAGCTGTGTGTTGGCTCCACAATCAGAAAATTTTGGTGGGTATAAAACTAAATCAAATTAATCACAATATCATGTACTTTTTATGCTAAGCAGTCAAATATGTATATGTGCGTATAGACAAAATTAAACAGGCCAATTATGTTATGCACTTATATAGATATTAATTAAAATGAGCATATGATTAAATATTTAATATTTTTGGCTTAAATATTTAACACTTAACATTCCAAAATCTCAAAGAATATTTGTGACTCACAAGAGCAAGAATGTTGACAACAACAAAATAGACCCACATTCAATCCAACTAGTCCAAACTCTACAGAAGTTTCAAAATAGGGAATGATAATTGGAGCAGATTGATCGAAAATATCTAGGCCCAACTGGACTCCAACATGGGAACAGATTTGCCTATTATATGCAGATTCTGCTACATTCTTCAAGCACAATAATTTATATATGAGCAAATATTCTTGCAATGGGATCATGCAGTATTGTGAATGTCAGTAGGAGATTCAACCTAATATAAAGTTCATGAAAATTAATCCAGCTTGTGAATTTGTTTTCTTCTAGTAAAATGTTTCTTGTGAAATTCTATTAAATGTAACCCTAAAATTACAGCATGTAAACATTCTCACGTATGTCCATTCCATGCAATATAATAGTCAAAATTAAAAATTAAAAAGTAATATTCAATACTCACAACTCAATAATTTTGTTTACTATAAAATTACATATAAATTTATGATAGAATTATTTTGCATGTAAATTTATGATATGATTTTTTTTTTTAAATTGCACTACTTATATTTGTTTGCCATGATATTTAAATATTCAAATAGAAAATTAGAGAAAAACAATTAGATGAACTACAGGTTGCAGTAGTTTTATGGCACATGTTATTGGTTCCCCAGTTTACAATCTAAGTATTTGTGGAGATAAAAATCCAAAAATAATAATGCAAAATTAAACATTCCTTTATTAGTGTTAATTACAATAATGGCTTACAAAAACAAAATTAAGGCTGCAATTCTTCTGAACGGCATTCAAAATTTATATCAACAACCTTTTTGGCTACTTCAATGTCTCCTTATGGCTTAGGATTTCTTGACCCTAATGAACAACTACGCAATTTAAATCAATAGGATTTTCAGAAGAATGATTTTTAAACTGATAAACAACTCGATTTTCAGATGTCTGATCGTTTGAATGATCCTCACCACTATTGGACGATTCATTTCTTCTTGCATCCAATAGAGCCTCCCAAGTCTTGTCGTTTATAACTTTTAACTACTTCAACTGCCGGTTTCCTTCCAATTATATTTATTAAAGTCTTGCTCCTGATGCGCTGACTGTTCCTTCTTATCACTAAACCTTTCTTGGTACGATGAGGGTAAGAAGACAATGATGACAACAGCGACATCTACACTCTACAATTTCTTGATCCTACCGATAAAAAATGGTTTTCAATTTCAACCGTCTGATTTTTTGACCGATCATCACCACGATTGTAACCCATCAGCATGTATGCTTCTCTTCTTCTTGCATCTGACAGAGCTTCCCAAGCTTAGTTTATAGGTTTGTTTGCACTCTCTGCAGCCACCGAAGAAAATTTTTCTGGATGAATCAAATACGACGGAGCATCATAGACTTTCTTGATTTCAGAGATTCCGGCGGCCGAACGATTTTTATGGCCGAAACTTGTGTACCAACTTTTCTCTTCTACGGCAAGTTTTTTAACCATATACGATGCGCAGTGTCTATTGAATCCTGAAAGTTAGGGATTCTTTGACCGTGCTCTTTCAATGGCGTAGATTGCAAAAAAAATCGAATTTTTTTCTGTTGGAAGAATTCTTCTGCCATGTATCCAGGGGGTTCGACTTCCTTGTTTACGAGCATGTCCTTGCAGGCTTCGGCTCCCGGATGGGATAAGAAAATCTCTGTGGCTTTCGTTTTCTTAATCTGAGAACCGATGATTGAATGAGAACGAGAGACGAGAGAGTAGACGCTGCACAGGGACAGAGACGAGAAGATTGTTTGGTTAGAAGAGATATAATGTTACACGATAGTTCACGCTATGTATGGTGATATAAAACCGGTGTCGTTTCTGTTTGTTACGGAGAGCGGATTTGATGAGACATGCACGTCGACAGTCGACTTAGTCGAATTTGATACGATGTCGTTTTGATTCGTTTGTTTTTTTATTATTATTATTATTATAATTATTGGTCCATAAATTAAAACACTTGGAATAATTTCTAAGGGCACTTTTTAATTCACAATTATTGTGGAGTTAGGTAGGCTATTGGCAAGTAAATGACGTAATTTGTTTGGTTGTACCTTCAAAAATTGCTTTTTTATTTGTCAAAAACAAAACCAATGAAGGGCGGTCTGCGAGGACATGGATAACGACTTTTATCCCTCTAAATGCCTATGATCCATTTAAAAAGAAAAAAAAAAGGACTAGGAACTTTTGTTTTTTTATTATTAAATTAAATAAGGACATAAATAGTTGCACAGGATTTAAGGTTAGACTTTAGAGCAACTTCAGGAGCACAAATTTGAAAAGACTGGAAAATTTAATTGAAAAGACCTGGAAATTTTCCTAAGGGTGTTTTTTAGTTCACAATTATTGTTGAATTACAATAATTACATTGTCAATTAGCAAGTTAATGATTAATACTGTTTGATTATACTTTCCAAAACTGTTTATTATGTTCAAAAAATTAAAAAAATAAAACAAAATAGAATATATTTGGTTGGTCTAAAGCTTTTAGGCCCAATTGGGCTCCAATATAGGAACAAATTTCCCTGTCACAGGGCTCATCATTCTTTCTTCGCGCAAAATAATTTAACTGTATTTAAATTGATGGAAGCGAAATAGTATTCAATAGAATTTGATGCAGCAGGGCTTGGGGTTCTTGACCATTTTGATGAAACCTGAATTTCAGATGTCTATTTCTTGGACAAGGACGATGACAGAACACGATTATAACCCATCAGCATGTCGTATGCTTCCCTTTTTTTGTCATCCAACAGAAATTCCCAAGCTTCAGTTACAAGCTTGAATGTGCTCTCGGTTGCCACAGAAGAACATTGAAATAATTGCGCCACTCCGCCACTGTAATGTTTCTTGATTTGATCAACTCCAGCGCCGTGATCTTGAATAGCCAGAATTCCGTACCAGCATGTTGTTTTGATGGCAAGGTGGTGGACAACGTACGTGGCGGAGTAGCCGTGGACGCCGGGAAGTTTAGGGTTCTTGAGCTTTGCACTCTCAATGATGCAAACTGCAGGAGGAATCTTTTGCTCAATGAAGAAATCTTCAGCCAGGTCTAGCAACTAGCAAGGCTTTAGCATCCTTGTTTAAGAACTGGTTGAAAGCCATTGGCCCATTGCTTCAACTGAACAGGGCATTCTTCGACTTGGATTTGAAACAGAATCAGAAACGGAAACGGAGGAGGAATTTATGGAAATTTGTTTTTTAGGGAGAAAGATTAAGAGTTTCTCTACGTGTATATATATTTAGAGTCATAAACCGACGTCGTTGCGGTTTCAATGTGTAATAATACCTTTCGTAATATACTCCTTAATTAACTAGGTAAAGAAGTTTCGACAAAATTAAGTGATAAAAGAGTTGACATTAAGATATGATCCCGTAATGGGAATTCAAATAGATAAAAGAATAACTATTAATGTTATTTTTATGTAAATTTTCTGGTTCTCACAGTATGTAGTTACAAGAAAGCAGATAAATAATAAAGGCTAACCAATCTCACTTGGGTACGCTGCAAAATACGAGGATTGTAAAACGGCAACAGTTTTCATATTCTTTACTAAAACCTATATAAAACTCTAGTTGCAAGCTTGGCCAGTGGCTCCAAGTTTGTGTACTGAGTTAAAATACTTGTAGTTCTATACAGATTTTATTAACCTTTCTATATCCTTGATTTGATAAAGCATCATCTCCAAGAAAATAACACCAATTGTATAGTAAATTCAGCATCTCCATGTTCACTCATTTTTTGGCTTTTTGCAGTCATCACAACAACTCCAATCCTAGATGGAAGGGAAGAACCTGTTTAGGTTAAAAGGCAGAGAATAGAATTCTTCGCTCCTGGTATCTTGATCATAGTATCGGAATTTTTCCCACCAATGCCTGCCACTATCACGACGAGTTGCAGTGTCTCCAAGACTATGTGTGCAATCCAAGAAGTAAGCAACTATAATTGCCACTGTTGCTGGGGAGGAGAATATTACTTGCATTATGTTGTTGAACTGGAAGCCAAAGAAAAGGGCAGAATTAACTTTGTTGTTGTTAATACAATTGATCTTTTAAACAAACAATTTTAAGGCTAGGAAATCAAGTAAATTTTACTTACTGATGTTAAACCAGTGTGCACAGGACCGTGACCAGAGACGACAACATATTCATTGAAGTAATACGCCACAGAAAGCCCCATGAAGAGAGAAAAGCCTATAATGAACTTTGACCTGAAACTGTTCAGGTTGCAGAATTGGAGGAAACCCAGGCCTGCAGAAGCTGAGCTCATTGCACAATACATCACCATGTTAATATAAATGCTCTCTTTTAATGGAGATATTAAAATAACTTAATATTTATAGACCCTTCTACTCAAATACTAACTTCACTCGCTGTATTCTTAATAAAGGCAAGGATACAGGATACATACCCACATAAGCAAACAAAACACAATACAAAGCTGCCACAATTGGTAATGGAATAGAAGCAAGAATAGCCCCGAATTTACCTGTCAATGACATGAATAATGAAACCATCAGGCTTATAAGTGATTAAAACCTACAAACATTGAATTAAATGCCTCATTTATAATACTGTTTAAACAAAAAAAAATAGAAAATGCTCAATATAGTATGTTAAGCTCCTATTGAATGCTCAATGGAATTGTATATGTAACCAGTTAAGCCACATAAAAGACAACATAGAAATTTTCAAGAACCATAATATTTGCCTCATGGAAGGAATCTCGTACCTAATATAGAAAAGAAAAGCATAAATCCGGCAGATATCTGAACAACCCTCCGACTTCCACTTCGTGTTAATCCCAAAAGACCAGCATTTTCACTAAAACAACAACAAAACTCATTAGGTCATAATTTATAGTGCTAGGATACAGATATGCATTCATGTGCTAGTCTTTTTAAATAAAACCAAACCTTCAATAGTAATTGTAGATTGAATTTGAAGAAATCCACAATTTTGTCTTTAGTTGCTTTATGCAAGTAATGACATTTTATGGAAATGTTGAGATTATATATACAAGCACTATTGGCTTTATATACCAAAATAACACATTAAAACCGTGACAATTATGTAGCCGAGTTGATAAAGACAGAGATCTGAATGGAGACATCATTTAAAAGAGTCCTTTATCAAAAGTTATTAATTAACAACTTAGGTTTAAATTTCCTTACACTGAAGCAGTAGAGCCAGCTCCTGCACCAAAAACACCATCCAGCAATAAACCTATTCCCTGGAATTCAAAAAATTAAATCCAGCGGTCTTGATTCCAGTACCAACAATTACGGAGTACATTTAATAAACCAGGGAAATTGCAGAATCACTACAAACCTGCCAACCAATACCACGGCTGAGTACAGAAGCTGGCATAGGAGTGGCACTCCCGTATCTTGATGCTGCAATAAATGTACCAGTAGACTGCCCGAGAAAGGAAGGAAAAGAGTTTCTCATTAGGATCATAGTGCAAATTACTTGTTATATAAATTTTCACAAAGCAGAATGATAACTCGGCTAATAAACAAAGATGGAAATCAAATAATTTCACAAGTATAGCAGCTGAGGTTTCATTTAGAAGTATCCACCTGCAGCCATCACGACACTTCAGTAAGAGTTAATCAAATTGTGCATTATAAACCAAACCTCAATAATGGCAACAAAAGCAGCAGCCATCATAGCAAAAGAGTCACCGGCATTGAGACGGGGGCTTCCCCATTGGAATGGATATGGAATCCTTATCCTGCATAGGAGGAACAAAGAAATAATTGTTGAAGTTCATAAAGATGCCACCTATCCTCAAAAATCACATGCACAGGCTAATGTCAAATTAATCTCCTTTGAGCTGACAGTAGTAAAGGAAATAATTTTCTATGAATTTCAATTAGATTTTTTTGTATAAGCTCACCATGAAGCAGCACCAACAAGTCCAGAACGGTCAGTTCGACAACTAATTTGAGTGTTTGGTGGTCTCTTATCATATGCACCGGCTATTGTCAAAACTTCAGCAAATCCCCAAGCAATAGCAACAGTGAAGAGGACTGCATATCGGTCAAATATTGGCCTTTTGGATTTCATCATGTAGGCAACATACTGAAAAAAAAAAGAAAGAAAAAAAAGTTTTGCATAACATGAAAATAAATTATATTAAAAGTACAAGTAAAAGAATCAATTAAAATAGAAGCATAGTACTTCTAAATAACTTGAAAGCAAGTAGATATATGAAACAGGACAAAATATGGCTTTACATGTGAAAATTTAATTGAAGCTCACTGAAAGACAAAAACAATTACGAATAGATCTAACCTGAGATAAAATAACCAATATTACTAAGGCTGGGAGTCCAATTTCAATGCATTTTGCCAGCTACAAGCATCCACCAAAGAGAAGAAAAAGTCATTCTAAGAAATGAATGGATAATTGTAAAAATGAAAAGACAACTCAAAAGATCAAAACTTAAGAAAGAGTTTGTCATTGCATCACGGGTAACTTAAAAGATTAAACCAGTGATACATGAAACTATAAAGATCCCTGGGTTGCTGTGTCTGAAAAAGTACAGAGGCTACTACTGTAAATGACAAAACAACAATACACTCAAGATAGTAATTCAGGCAAACATAAACAACTACTATTATCGGTTACAAAATTATACTCCTGACCACCTAAGCTTTCAACACGAATTTTGTTAAAATTTTAAACGGGTAAGGGCACCAAAGACTTTATTTTTGAGATGAATAAAATTCCTTTTGAATACAAGCTTATGGTTGTAGTAACCTATGTAAATTTGCTTGCTTAACAAGGGAAATGGGTTCAAACTATTCGAAAGAAGGGAAGCATAATTAATATCTGCAAATCACCGAAATTGGACCAAATTCCCAATCCAAAACATGATAAAACAAAAGTAACCTAATTAGTTCTTTTTCTCTTTGAAGAAAGAAGTGCATTGACCAATAAAAATATGAATGCTTAGCAGTCCAACCTGTGGGAAACCACGTGCATATAGCCCTAGTCCAGTAAGAGTTACCAAAGGAATCGCAGCAAGAGGGTTAAGATATCTGTATCACAATTCATGGAATCAAGGCATAATTTAAAACTAATATCACACAACAGGACAAGAATAAGGCAATTTCGTAGCATCCTACCTTCCAAATATTCTCCAGAAGCCAAAAAAACCAATTATCACATTGAACAGCGATGCCATAATGAATGCCCCTTGTAGAGTTCGCATGGTTTGTTTGAACCTCTGAAAAATTAACTCAGATGCAAAAAAATTATAAGTGCACAAATTCACTCTATGGTTACTAAATAAACCAGAATCAGCAAACCATTTACAAGCATTTCCTTAACCACCTATTCCTTCTCCTGATAAAACCAACTAGCACTGTATATAACAAAACAATCGACGAACTTGATGGGGATCAATGTATATGTTGAATCTATTAGAGACAGCAATGGAGGATATAACAAAATAATAGACTAACTTGATGAGGATCAGCATATATGTTGAATCTCTTGGAGAGAGCAATGGACGTCGCAGGGATCAGGAAAGCATAAGAGCCCCTCATCACCACAGGAAGCCGCGTTCCAAACAAAGTTTGAAGGAGTGTTTGTATGCCCGAAACAAAGAGCAAAGTGTTGATGACTTTTGCCTTCTCTACCTATTGATCAACAAGATTAAAAGATGCATTTTGACTCAACAGAAATCGTAAAGATGAACGAATTACTAATAACATGAAATTATCCAATAAAAAATTTCATAACAATCTTTACATTGCCTCCACCCATTGAAGGGACAAGTGTTGATGCAATGATAACGGTGGTTCCAAGCATTACAACATAGTGCTGAAATCCGAGCACTATTGCTTCAGCTGCAATTAATATCACAGACATTAGTATTCTGTACATATATGAAAAAAAAAACTTTGTTAATTAAATCAAGTACTAGTATTTCCTTGTCAGCCAAACCGAACACATTCGACACAGAAACTCATTTGTCTGTCAAACAGCCAAAACTAAGAGCATCGTATCTCCAAATTTAATAGACGTGTTCATGAACAAATAATTAAAAAAAATACAAAAGCAAGTCACAGAAGCAAAAGAGCATTAAAGAATCAGAAGAAAGCAAACATAACTCAGTTCAAACCAGACAGAAAGTAGAATTGTAGAAAAAATAAAAAAACAGAGCATCGAGCAATGCATTCACATTTACAAAATCATAATCACACTACATATAACAAAAGAGAGTAAAAGAATAATTAAAAAAATTACGCCATGGAGGCGAGCTAGAGACGCAGAAGTCAATTCCAGGAAGCTGATCCTTAACAGGATGTGGCTTAAACTCATCAGCTTTCGATGCTCCTCCTCCACCTCCTCCAGCCACATCAGCTTTCAATGCTCCTCCTCCACCTCCTCCAGCATCAGCTTTCGATGCTCCTCCTCCACCTCCTCCAGCCACATCAGCTTTCGATGCTCCTCCTCCACCTCCTCCAGCCATTTCCTTTCCTCTCGTTTTGTTTTGCTCTCTCTTTCCTTCTAATTCAGAGCTTTAAATATAGAAGAAGACAAGAGCAGGGGATCGTGTCGTGTAAGAAAAATGCAAAGACCTAGTGGGCAATGATATGCGAGGAAAGAATTTAACAGAGAACAAAGGAGAGGTTAGGCGTCGTCGCTATGACTAATTATTTTATAGTATTTTTTGAATTTGTTAGCTTGACGTAGAGAGGGAGAGAGAGAAAGAGAAAGAGAGGAGATCATTACGATTTTGTTCTAGCTCGGAAAGCTACCAACTTCAGATTGAGTGTGATGTTTCCAGTCAGGCACAGAAAGCCGTAGCATGTAGCATCGTCTCGAAGACATGCAGAGTGTAATAATCGATTAAAATTTACAATTTATTAATTTCGAACCCATTTTAAGAGTTGTGATATAGATGTTGATATTGATATACTTTATTTATTAAAGATATTAATTAACTTTGAAATAATTTTAATGACATTTTTGTTTTAAGGAGGAAGATGACAAGTAGCTCGTAGTTGGTATTGATCAATCGTCTACTGATTCTTCACCTTTCGAATCCATTGCTTCTCCATTCGCACTGTAGAAAATTAAAATAACATATGATTTATGCAAATAATAACATCTAAGTTCCTTAGATTTTATAAATTTTTAAGTTTTCTTTTATTTGTAATAATAATAATAATACACATCTTAAATTCTTATCTAAAATGAAATAACATTCATTCATGGGATAATTAAAAATATAATAAATATTTTTAAAAATTATAAAATTTCAATATCATTTATTAAATACTATCCCATTTGTTATATTATTTGAAATTAAAATTTTAAATATGTATTATTATTAATTAAATAAACTTTCAACTCCTATAAAAAAATATTAGTGGTTATTTTAATATTAAAGTTTTATTTGATAAGATGTGTTTTGAGAAAAATACGGAGGTAACATGTGGATACTCAATCAATAAGACACGTGGTAAGAAGTCAAATATAATTTCAGGGTTCTCTCTTCTTAAGTGTATTCTATCTCAGGCATCCCGGTCCAGCGATACCATCACCCCAGATATCCTTCAGTTCAAGAATCTTATGGTCTCAGGCGAACTTCACCTCAGTCATCTCCCCGTTCACGGATCCTATGGTCTTAGGCAAGCTTCGTCCCAGGTAATCTGCTTCCCAGGAAAATCAGTATCATCATAGGCATCCGAAAGTTGGATTTCACAATCATCCCCAGTTGAGGGATCATAATGGCTTCCCAGAAAATTTGCCTCAGGTCAGGAGTTCCCTGGCTACTGACTCTCAGGCGATCCCTGACCAGAGTATCAATGGACTTTTGCTTCTCCCACTCAAAAATAGGAATGATTAGTGACAACTGGCTCGGCAAAAGTACCCATTCCATCCTCTGACCATTACCAGGTGATGGGATGGTGATGGGTCTGTAAAGTCAACAAATGTGACAACATCATTAAAGAAAATCGACTGCACACTGTCCCATGTCAAATATCACATCCTTCCCATTCTCCGATGCTAAGTCACATCACCGTTCAGAGGAG
>JAVXUL010000015.1:1681974-1692842 GCA_035590515.1 Trichilia minutiflora | reverse complement strand
GTAAATAATAATCCAAACCGATTCGAATCCGATTTTTAACAGATTAAATCGAGCTAATTCGCGAGCCGATCCGATCCGTTAGACACCTCTATTCCCTTGATCAGTACTGATAAGCACTTAATGTAGATTGCAGAGAAAGTAAAGGGATTATTGAAATTGCAAACGTGAAATCTGAATTTTTTCATATATTCAGATCAGATCATGTCCGGATCTGGATTTAAAAATTCGCACCACATGTCAACCGGATAAATACCTAAATTCGAGGTTCCTTGTATCATTTTAAATTCGAATTTGGCTATACTTAGATTTGGTTTGGATCCGAACCTAGATAAAATCATCCCTCGTGAATCCTATATATTTTCAGAAATTTATATGGTTTCGTATTCCAATTTAAGGGTGTATTTTTTTAAAAAAAATTAGAGATAAAAAATTCAAGGTCTGATAAAAAGATAGAAAAAGAGATAAATTAAGGTTTTGGATTTAGGGTTTGAAAATAGGTTAATTAATGTTCTTTACATTATAGTCTGTGTGTTATCGTGCTTAATAAAATATTTATAATTATTTATGGTATAATTTAATAATGATATAAATTGAATTTAAGTTATAAGATTTAAATATATGTTTTTTGATTTAATTGAATGAGATCGAAATTTAAATATTTTAATTATTTAAAAAAATATTTTAAATATTTTAAAATTTAAATCATTTTTTTTTTTTGTCGGTCTGAATTGAATTCGAGTATATTAATAATGTTCCCTTTCTACCGCTCACTCCACGTGTTGGTTATGTCTTAGTAGATGTCTTTCACATCACATCGCCAGCGTCCTTTTATTGCCTTCTTATCTTAAATTTACAGCACTAACTCTTATCAAACTCATAATTTATCTATATTTATTTAAAAAAAAGAAAACGCTCTCGCAAATTCCGGCGTATCTTCCTCCGAGAAACCGGAGCCGTTGGAGGGAAAAAAAATAGAAGCGAGAGTCAGAGAGAGCCGTTAGTGAGAAGCGTCTCTGTCGTTTCGTTTGTCCTTCAATTCATTTGCTTCTGCTTAAGTCAGTCGTCGTTTCTCCTCATCAAATTTCAGGTAGGCTCCTCAGTCCTCGTGTTAGTAATTTTATATTTTATTTGTTTTTCAAAAGAATTTCAATTCAATATTTCATTAGACTAATAATCGCGTTTATAACTCATCTCACGGTTAGCCATGGAAGGAAATTCAAAGGAGAACGAGCCGTTGATAGCTCGCATCCAGCAACTGGAACATGGTACGTGCTCGAAGAAAGCTTGTTGCTGCTCAATCCTATTTACTTGAGATTGTTTGGCATTAACACGATTGATTTCACTTGTATATGAAAGTTAAAATTTTATTATCCAGATAAAACAATTTGAATTATTTTGTATGTCAAAATGTGAATTAAAATTTGTTTGTAGAGCGGGATGAATTACACAAAGATATTGAACAGTTGTGTATGCAACAAGCTGGACCTGGTTACCTTGCTGTTGCTACTCGAATGCATTTTCAAAGGTATTTTTCCTTCTCTTGGAATCAGTGTAATTTTTTTCAGCTTTGAGATCATACTAATGAGAAAATGTTAAGGAACATGTGCTTTCTATCGAAATTAATGCCCTACTAGGACAGCTGGTCTGGAGCAGGATATTGAGAACTTAAAGAAGAAGTTAGCTGCTTGTACGAGAGAGAATGTAAATCTTCAAGAGGAGCTTTCAGAGGCTTATCGAATTAAAGTGAGAATTTCAACTGTCATTACATTAAATTTCACTTCCATAATTTCTGTTTCAAGCTTATGCAATATTTTTTTCGTGTACATAGAGCCAACTGGCAGATCTACATGCTGCAGAGGTCACAAAGGTCTCTCTATCACCCTACAGCATATGTGCTTTCTCTCTTTGTGCATTTGCGTGTACATACTAAATAGGTTTGCTTAATTGCCTAATATGTATTGAAGATATATGCTGCAAACCATTTAAAACTATTTAGTATTTAGAAATAGGGCTTTGTTCTTATTTGATCTAGGCAAGATTCTATTGGCATTGATTTAGCTAATAAATTTCATTTGTATGATTAATATGGCATCCTGTATGTATAATGTCTTTGATTCGGTTTTGTTTCCTGTATCCTAAGAAACTAAAATAGTTTTAATGTTCCTTTAGAGATGAATTGCAGATTAATTGATTGCTTTCATTTTCTTCCAGAACATGGAAGCAGAAAAGCAAGTTAAATTTTTCCAAGGCTGTGTAGCAGCTGCTTTTGCAGAGCGGGATCATTCGATAATTGAGGTTGTGAGAGTCTGTTTCTTTAATTTCCTTTGTTATCAGTGAACTTACAGCTCAATGTATAATATTTGTAAGTGCCGTCCAGGTTTCAATATTTAAAAGTGTTTTAAAGATACTTCGTTTCTGGTGACAGGCTGAGAAGGCTAAGGAGAAGGAGGAGCTAATCTCCCAGAAATTTAACACATTCCAAAAGAGGTGGCTGGAAGACCTTAGATCTTTTAAGTGTTCATTAAGCGCTTCTAATCACTGGTTGAAAATAGTTCTGTCACCTGGTTAATTTATAATGGTTTGTACCAGAAGTTATGAGAATATTTTTTGTGGGACCAAAGTGGGATAGTCCCAACTTTTTCCAATACACACACGCACACATATTGATTTGCAGGAGACCCTCAACAAACTATTGATTGTTGAGCCCTCACAAAAGCTAAATCAGATTGTTGGTTTACGAATTTTGACCTAATATTTAGATTAAATCCTAGAACCTGAGGTATATCAAACCCAAGACCCACAGATTATAACCAGACAAAGAACCAATGGTATCACAGGGATGAAAATGATGACACCAATGGTATCACAAATGCGCTGAGATTCTAAAGTTGTAAAACCCTAGGAAAATGTGCCAATTTATAATTATATAGATTTTACAATAAAATAAAACCGAAAAAAAAAATACAAAATTTGGGTCAATTTGGTCAATTGGGTTAGGGCATTCGGTCTATCAGAATTTATCAGCTCTTGAAAAAATTGTCTGGGCAAGTTGGTTGACCGAGTTGCGTAAGTCGATCAACCAAAATTAATTTGCATTCTGGAATTTTGTGCTTCCAAGTCGGTTGACTAAGTTGGTTAAGTCGGTCGACCAACTATTTCACTTCCTTGCTGCCTTGGTCTTCAAATTGAGTTGAACTGACTTCACTCTTGGACTTGAATCAAATTAATCAACTCCGCTGCACCAATACTTGATGGTTGGTCTTTAATTCCGCTCCTTGATGCTTGTATCAATCCATTCATAGCTTTGCACATGACATTAGATCTGGCTTTTGTAATCGGTTCCCTGTTGATATGTAAAGGATCACTTGGTCTTCTCGGAGTATTAGCTGTGTGATGATACACACAAACACATATTCCTTTATAAGCTCTAGGTTGTGAACTCTTTTTGTAGCTCATTTCTTTATAAGCTTCGGGTTACTTTTGAGGTCTTTGATTGAGTATTCAGTATAGGATTTAGGGGCTTTGCTGTTGCTACAAAAATTTATGCTTTCTGATTGTCTGTGTTTAATGCATTAATTAATGCAGTGCTATCTGATATGTATGTTAATTTCATTAATAAAGAGTTCACATGAATTTTCATTTATGTATATAGATTGAAATGAAATGAGTTGGTAATCTTTTATAATATTGCATTGTTTGTTAATATAATATGATTTCAATATTTTTTTTATCTTTTCATAATTTTTTTTGTTGATTCGTTTATTGATTCTTGTGCTGTTTTCGGTTTCATCTGAAGCGGAATTAAGTTTAGAACTTGATCTTTTTCAACTGTGCAAAGGTGCCAATATTATAGGCTTTTACATCTGAATGCATACTGAATTGGTGATGCAGGTTAGAAGAGCTCACCTCCGAAAATACTGAACAACAGAAACTTAATGCTACACTCCAAGCTGATTTAGCAAGACAAGAAGAGCTGAATGAAACATTCAAGGAGGTAATCATCTATTTTCTTTTTTTCCTTATTGAAAAGAGAACATCTGCTTACATTTATCTCTCTGTTAATTAATCCTTTTGTTTTTCTACCATTTAGATAAAAGTAAGACCACCCTCAGATCAGCGGTCATTTTCTTTTCTAGGAAATATTTTGATTTGAATATGGTTGATGAACTACTATTTCCCCCCTTCCCCAATGTTCGCTATATACACTGGGTTGCATATTAGGCTTAGCACAGCAAAAGGTGCCACTTGACAGTCTGAATATCTACATTTTCTTAGTGACTTTCAAGAAATAGTCTTTTTTTCTTTAATTATGGACCAAAAATAATAATTTTTCTTGTATTTTTGAGTTTATTGTAATTCAATGTAATACTGTTGAAATAAATATAGTGGTGCAAACAAGAAATGGCCCATATAGCAACCTTAGGAATCTTGACCTAATCGAGTTATACTCTCACAAACTTCTTTCGTCTTTCCTTATCATTCATCATTCTCTTTGTTTTCTTCTTCACACCAGTATATATGATCCACTAGCTTTATATGATAATTGCATCAAAAATAAAAACAATATGGCATGAAGATTTCTGATCATGGCCGACTAGGAGTTTATTATTACATGTTGCGAGGTTAGGTGTCTACAATGTTAGTGGTATTTTTCTGTATTGCTTAGCACTTACGAATTCATGTCTCATGAGCATCTTAGGACTAGATTCATTATCTAAATGGAGCATTTCATTGAAGAAATGAATTGGATTTCCACTTTCTAAAATTTAAGCACTGCATACAAAGTATCAACAGTTTAGAAGTATGAAAGCAAATATGTGATTCTTGTGTTTTTGAAAGAACAATATCCTTTAGTGCTTGAAGTGGAGCAAGATTTTGGATCCATCTATTGTTTTGTTTTGTAATTGATGTAGGATGCTGAAATTGTTGTGGTCTTTAACGCGTCAATGCATGAAGGATGAATTGTATTTAAGGGTCTCTGAACCAGAGCTTTTCTACTTTGATACTTGCATAGCAATTTGTGATATTTTCTCCCAAGGACATGAATTGATACTCATAATGCAAGATTTATGATGTTAGAGGTTCATTTTGGCATTTTCAGGCTGTCAATTATGCATGTTTGCACATAGTTACTGTAATTGAAGCAATTGTGTATATTTAAAAAGCTAAATTGAATCAGGTTAACTGCTTTTCCTATGATTTTTTTTTAATTTTCTAAATTGTCTGTTGTTTTTACTCTGTTGCTGTTGGGAAAAACTCTAGGATGATAGGTGCTCAAAATTTTTGAAATCTTTAAAGCTTTTCTTGCATATTTCTTTTAGTTCTTACAGAGGTTTTCTTTTTATGTTTTCTTTTATTGTCTTTTAATACAGGTTATTAATAAATTCTACGAGATCAGGCAACAATCTCTGAACGAATTGGAGGATACAAGTTGGGATGATAAATGTGCATATCTGTTGCTCGATCCTATAGAGATGTGGAGTTTTAATGATACGTCTACCTCTAAATACATAGTAAGTTTGATCTCTCTTAATTTCACTTTATCTTGATTTTTTCTTTACGCCTGTGCACTTCTTTTGCTAGGTCAGTAATTTAATATAATATATTTGACATACTTCCTGACATAAGCTTGTTTAGTAGTTAGATATATTGACATTCCTGAATATTTTTCCCTCAGTTTCCATGATGAATATGATGATATTCTTGAATATCTTTTTTTTTTTGGAGAAATTTACTTTCAAAACATCATCACAGCTCATATTCTTGAATATCTTGCTAAACCTAGCTCTCCAAAATTGACATAGTCGTTAGATTTAGATTTTGTTGTCTACAATCTTGAATAACTTTGCCTCAGACAGAGTGCATTGGAAGATGATCTAGAGAAGAGGAAGAGTTCTGTGGAGAATCTGCAAAGTAAATTACGTATGGTATGCATTTATTTGTGGTCCATATTTGCTTGTCTGTTTGCAAACTACATATTCTTTGGCATATTAATCTAAAATGGATGTCATTTTGGAATATAGGGTTTGGAAATTGAAAATCACTTGAAGAAGAGCGTTTGTGAATTGAAAAAGAAGATAGTGAGTTCTTTAATGCCTCCTCTATTTATAAATGCGATCCCAAATCCCTTGTGCATAAGCTTCTTGATCTTATAAACCTACATGCAGATCCGTTTAGACAAATTCATTGTCAATGGGATTGCAGAGCTGCGTCACTTTTATTGTCAGCTTAGGGTGCACATTGTGAATTCACTTGACAGGGAAAGATCCCATATCAAGTCGATTATTGATATGATTGAAGAAAAGAATCAGCAATATGTTGTTATTGGACGACCAAATATGGGAATTTATCAGAGAGATGAAAAATGGGACGAATTTGATTGTCGAGATGTTCATATCAGTAATGATGCTAGTGCCAGCTTGGTCTCCCAGGTTTGTCAACTAGTGGCTTCAGCTGTAAACTTACTAGTTCTTTCTCTTTCTCTTTCTCTCTCTCTCAGAGGTATATTGTGTTAATTTTCCTATCATGTTTGCTTGTGGATGCATGCACATTAAATTGTATGTTTAAAATAGATTTATCCTACAAATCCCTGATTCAATCTAATTAATGCTCTTAATCCTTGTGCATATGCCCGTACACATATGCATAGATATTCTTTCCTTTAATGAGAAACATGGTGACATAAGTGTAACCAAAATAAGGCTTTAATATGAAGAACTTTATTTTACTGTAGAAAACTTTTGTCATTGATAAAGTTTATTGAAGGAACACTCTGAAGGAAATGTCAAGTTTTGAGAGGCTTGAGGGGCCAATATGTGAAGTTGCTTTCCTTGTGAGTTTATAGGGATTTTTTTTTTATAAGAGAGCTTGTATGGGTGGATTTTACGTATCTTTTTTCTGCTCCTTTCATTATCTTTAAGGGGTTTTTTTTCGTGTGGTTCGCCAGTTATTTTTTTTTCAAATATCTTATAAGACTCTTTATGCATTTATGGGCTGTGTATCTTTGGTAGTTATACGTAAAAAAGAGAACAGATTTGAGGTCTCCTTTTCAGGAGGTTCATAAGTATTTTAATATCCAGATGTTGGGGACGTCAGAATTAATGACACTAGTTAGTAAAGCTTCACACATCTACATATGGACATTCTCCAGTAGTTCAAGTATGTTTATCTCAGAGCTTATGGGCATCACAGAAAGGAAAGAAATTCTGGTTGAAGTCCAAAATTCTGCATATTTATATAACTGTTAACAGTACTGTGAAAAATTCAGAAAAAGTTTTAGCTCTCTATGCAAACATTTAACTTGACTTGAGGACTAGTGTTTATTAGATAGATTAGTTTGTAATAGCTATGGTGATGGAGTTATGTATAATTGCCGTGAAAGAGATGGCTTTCTTGAAGTTTCAGACCAAATTCACTATTATACTTGTCCTTGATATGGACTTGCTTTAGTTGAATCCTCAAATTATCCCTTATCCGTTGCAGAGTACTTGTCCTGGGTTATCTGCCATGGAACCTAAGAGAGAGGGTGACACCTCGGATACCCTTGTAGAGCAAAAGAGTAATGGTCATGGGCTATCTTACCCGGAAACTAACAGAAAGGGTGATGCCTCTGAAGCCCTTGCGCTGGCGCTGCATGAGAAGGTGTTGTGTTTTTTATAAGCATCCCTTTTGTGTTGATTTGCTTGTTTGTTCCCTGTTTATTTATTTTTCATTTTGAGAGTACGATACCCACAACTGCTATGCTGTGGTTTATACCATTATTGCTCAAACTGTGGTTCCTTGCCAGGTTGCAGCTTTACTGCTTTTATCACAGCAGGAAGAAAGACATTTACTGGAGAGAAATGTGAATACTGCTCTTCAGAAAAAGATAGAGGAGCTTCAGAGAAATTTATTGCAAGTAATTTCCTGGCTTGACTAGACACAGTTACTTGAGATGTTAATGCATTACTTGATGATAGAAAATTTCCCTCTTGAGATTTTCAAATTGTCTAGTTACATTCCATATGACATGAAGCACAGATCCGCTGTATATGAAAGTGGAATTGCTTGTTGCTTTTGTTTGATAATATGTTCTTTGAATAAACTAAACTGACTTTTCATAATTTTGTTGGTTCAAAATTTTATTGATGGAAATGAATCTTTTGATGTTTCAGGTTACTAGTGAAAAGGTAAAAGCTCTTATGGAATTGGCACATTTGAAGCAGGATTACCACCTACTAAAAGAGTATGAACTCTTTGTTTTTTCTTTCTCCAGAAATTGTTGTTTTCCCATTGTAGATACTTTGTAAATTTGATGTAGGAGCTAACATATTATATTAATTACTCTTTTCACTGTGCTGCTTTTCTGTTTGTTAATGAATGAACTTTGTTGTTCTTTATCTATGATACTTCTGATGCAAAACGTCATGAAAAATTCAACCTATCCATTTGTGGTACTTGGTTTTGCTAATGACTTATTGACATTACCACTAACTAGAATGTTAAACAACTGAAGGAAAATCTGTAATGAGGTGAAACAAGGAAAAGTTCTGACTGAAAATGTGGAAAAAAGAATTGTTACTCCTGAAAGAGAAGGAAGATTAAGAAACCTGATGAAGAAAACAAATCTGAGACGTTGGATTGGTACACCGGATTTTAGTCGAAACGAAACTCAATTGCGCCTAACTAATGATGGAGATATCACCAGCAGAAGGTCCAATAGTATGGATTTTGCCAGGTTGGTAGAGTACCTTCTTCTATGTCCTTGAATTTGAATGATTTTCAAAAATGGTTTATACTCATGCATGGGAAGTTCCTCCTTGTGTTTTTACCTATGAGAAACAAATTACTTCAATATAGATTGTGCTATTTCTTCATCTGTTTCTTGTATGATTATTATTATATTTTTTTGTTTTATTTTTTTTTCTTAATTAGAATGAGGATAGAAAATGCAACTCTTAAGGAGAGCATGGAATGTATGGATCATCTGACCTCTTCAGTTCATCGGCTTCGTCTCTCACTTTCCAAGGTAAATTTATATCATGGTGACAAACAATTATTGTCTCCAAAGCATGGGATATGTATATCCTTTTTATTTGGGACTGGGCCAGGGATTCTGTATTCTGTAATATTTTTAATGTTTGGTTAAGAACAATGATCAAGTTGAATTTTCTTATTCTTAATTTTGATGTACCCATTGTTTTTATTATCTGGTAGATTTGTGCCATGTTAGTAATCTCTCTCTTATTTCCTATACCATCTTTATACTTCTGTTGACTTTGCAGGCAAAAGAATCACTTGCTTCTGAAGATGCAATTGCTAGCATGTCTGAATCGCTGGATGATATCATTATGGAGTCAAAACTTGTGAAGACTGCACTTGGAAGCTCCCTACCTGTCAGTTGGTCAGCTGAGTCAGATGTTGGATCAAACAGTGGAAGTACAGACAGTGAGCCCGTTGATATTTATGGATACTCTGCCAATGAAAAGATGGATTCAGTTTCTGCTGCAGGATTTGAGATGGTGGAGCTCCTTATACTTGCAGCTCAGATATTGAAGGACAGAACAAACCAACAAGGTTCCTGAAATGAAAACTGGTCTAAAATCCCAATGCTAAATCGAAAACTAATTCTGGTTTGTTTATTCTTTGCCTCTAGTCGATGCTTTGAAGCTTCCTGTTTCCTTGCATATTCTGTGGATAGCCTGGTTGATGTGCAATTAGAAGTGTGTGGAAGCAAAATTGACCAGAGCAAATGAAAAACTATATGCTGTGGAAGATGGGGCAGCTTGAACATGTGTAGTAATACTGGGGTGAGTATGAGGTCTCGAAATTTATGTCGTCGTCGATTTTTATTACCTTGTAGTTTTGAACCTGTTATGGTTTTTTGGGATTATTTGGGGTTTTATTGAATGGGATAATCTTGTACATATGGGATATATTGATTTTTAGTTGCTTGTATTGTGTACAAAGACATCTTAATTTCAATAATATGTTTAAATGTGCTGCATGCGCTGACGTATTAATTTTCTTTTTGTTTCGTTCCTGTTTGAATTTGTTTACATCTTGGTGTGCAGTGCTACTAAATTAAAAATATAAACAATAAATCATGTGTTTGGCTGGAGGTGCCTGTATACCTTCTCCCCTCAGCTTCGAAATTCTTTCGCTTTAGTGTCTTTCGATTAACGGGCATTTAACACCCGTTATCCTTCTATTATAGTCTTTCTAGAATTTTGTACAATTACCTTTTAGCCCTTCTCAAAGAAACATATATTATTAAAAATAAACAATTACTCTCTTACGAATCTTAAAACCCAAATATCTGTTAACCCTGTTAATTAACCCCAACTTTTCTTCCATGCAAGTATACAACGAATCAAAGACTAAAGAAAATAGGAAATTAACCAAAAATAGTCACTGTATTTATAATCAGAATTCAAAAATATTTTAAAAATATCTACATTAATAATTTTTAATAAAAAATAATTCGAATTACTATTTATAAATGAAAATACCTTAAATTTAAAAATATCCATCGAGGGCCACGTAACACCCTGTGATTAGACCACGTCAACTATCGATGACGCGATCCAGAGCGTTCCAGCGTGCCATCGATAGTTGACGTGGCCCAATCACAAGGTGCCACGTCAGCATTTATTTATTTTATAAATATTTAATTTTATTAATTTTAATTAATTAATTGAATTTCCTATAATATATTAGTAATGGATTATGTATTTATTTTATTTATAAATACATTAAAATATATTGACTTTATTAATTTATAGAGATAATTATTAAATTTTTTATTTTATGAAATAAATTGAACTAAAATATAAATAAATAGAAGAAAATAATTTATACTAATAAAATAATAATAATATTATTGAAAT
>JAVXUL010000015.1:1663668-1681874 GCA_035590515.1 Trichilia minutiflora | reverse complement strand
TTTCTTTTATATATATATATATATATATATATATATATATATATATATATATATGTTTATTCCTCTATAAGCTCCAGGTTGTGAACTCTATTTTTGTAGCTCGTTTCTTTATAAGCTTAGGGCTACTTTTGAAGGCTTTGATTGAGTATTCAGTATAGGATTTAGGTGCTTTGCTGTTGCTACAAAAATTTATACTTTCTGATTGTCTGTGTTTGATGCATCGCTTAATGCAGTTATATCTGATACGTATGTTAATTTCATTAACAAGAAGTTCACATAAATTTTCATTTATTTATACAGATTGAAATGAAATATGTTGGTTATCTATTATAATATTGCATTATTTCGTTAATATATTATGATTTCAATATCTTTTATCTTTTCATAATTTATCTTTTGTTAATCATTTTATTAGTTTTTGTGCTGTTTTCAGTTTCCCCTGAAGTTGATTTAAGTTTAAAACTTGATCCTTTTCAACTGTGCAAAGTTGCCAATTATATAGGCTTTTACATCTGAATGCATACTGAATTGGTGACTCAGGTTAGAAGAGCTCACCACAGAAAATATTGAACAACAGAAACTTAATGCTACACTTCAAGTTGATTTAGCAAAGCAAAAAGAGCTTAATGAAATTTTCAAGGAGGTAATCATCTAGTTTTTTTTCTTTTCCTTATTGAAAAGAGAATCATCTGCTTATGTTTATATCTTTGTTAATTGATCCTCTTGTTTTTCTACTATTTAGGTAAAAGTAAGACCACCCTCAGATTAGTGGCCATTTTCTTTTATAGGAAATATTTTGATTTGAATATGGTTGATAAACTACTATTTCCTCCCTTCCCCAATGTTTGTTATATACACTGGGTTGCATATCAGGTTCTAAGCAAAGCAAAAGTAGCCACTTGACGGTCTGAATATTTCCATTTTCTGAGTGAATTTCAAGAAATAGGTCATTCTTTTTGCTTTAATTATGGACCAAAATTGATAATTTTTCTTGTATTTTTGAGTCTATTGCAATCCAACCCAATACTATTGAAATAAATATAGTGGTACAAACAAAAAATGGGCAATATAGCAACCTTAGGAATCTTGACCTAATGGAGTTATGCTTTTAACAACTTCTTTCTCCTTTCCTTTTCATCTGTCATTTCTCTTTGTTTTCTTTGTCACACTGATATTCATGATCCACTAGCTTTATATTATAATTGCATAGAAAATAAAAACACTATGTCATGAAGATTTCTGATCATGGCCTATTAGGAGTTTATTGATACATGTTGTGAAGTTAGGTGTCTAGAGTGTTAGTGGTATTTTTGTGTGTTGCTTAGCACTTATGAATTCATGTCTCTTTGAGCATCGTAGGACTAGATTCATAATCTAAATGGACCATTTCATTAAAGAGAAGGATGAATACATCTTAGGACTATGATTGTTGTGGTTTTGACAGAACAATATCTTTTTAGCACTTGAAATGGAGCAAGATTTTGGATCCATATATTGATTTGTTTTACAATTGATATAGAATGATGCAATTGTTGTGGTCTTTAATGTGTTAATGCACATAGGATGAAGATTGTATTTAAGGGGCTCTGGTCCAAAGCTTTTCTATTTTGATGTGTTAGAAAATGTTACTTGCGAAGCAATTTACGATATTTGCTCCCAAGGACGTGTACTCATAATACGAGATTTATGATGCTAGAGGTGCATTTTGGCATTTTCAGGCTGTCAATGATGCATGTTTGCACATAATTACAGTAATTGAAGCAATTGTATATATTTTTTAAAAATGAAGTAGAGAATGTAAAATTGACTGTGTTAAAAACAAAGCAGAGAAAGTAGAATTGATACTCATTTCTTATTACTTATCCTTACTTAAATGAATAAGTTACAATCAACACTTTATATACACAAGCTCTGGTCTAAATACATTAATTAGGAGTAGAAAAAATTGCTAGGCAAGGTTTAGGGTGGCTTGACTATATCGTGCAGGTGGCTTGTAGGTGCTCGACTTTGGTGGTTACATATTCTCAACAATATTTCAAAGGGTAACTGCTTTGTCCTATAATTAGTGGTTTTTTTTTTCTTCTAGATCTAGATTGTCTGTTGTTTTTAACTGTCTGTATCTGTTGGGAAAAACTCCAAGATGAATAGGTGCTCAAAATGTTTGAAATCTTTAAAACTTTTCTTGCAGCCCATATTTCATTTAATTCTTACAGTTTATGTTTTCATTTTTGTCTTCTATTACAGGTTATTATTAAATTCTATGAGATCAGGCAACAATCTCTGGATGAATTGGAGGATACAAGTTGGGATGATAAATGTGCATGTCTGTTGCTCGATCCTGCAGAAATGTGGAGTTTTACTGATACTTCTACCTCTAAATACATAGTAAGTTTGATCTCTCTTAAATTTCACTTTATCTTGATTTTTTTCTTGACACCTGTGCATGTCTTTTGCTAGGTCAGTAATTTACTATAGCATTTTTCACATACTTCTAGACATAATCTTGTTTAGTTGTTGAATATATTGAAATTCTTGAATACTTTGCCAAAATTGCCATGATGAATATGATGATATTCTTGAATATTTTGCTAAGTTGAGCTCCTGAAAATTGAAATAGTCATTAAATTAAGTTTTTTTGTCTACAATCCTGAATAACTTTGCCTCAGACAGAGTGCATTGGAAGATGAGCTGGAGAAGATGAAGAGTTCTGTGGAGAATCTGCAAAGTAAATTCCGTATGGTATGGATTTATTTTTTTTCCATGTTTGCTTGTTGGTTTGCAAACTGCATATTCTTTGGCATATTAATCTAAAATGGTTGTCATTGTGGAATATAGGGTTTGGAAATTGAAAATCACTTGAAGAAGAACATTCATGAATTGGAAAAAAAGATAGTGAGTTCTTTAATACCTTCTCAAGATATAAATGTGGCCCCACCCTTTTGCATGAGCCTTTTGATCTTATTTACCTACATGCAGATCCATGTAGGCAAATTCATTATCAATGGGATTGCAGAGCTGCGTCACTTTCATTCTCAGCTTAGAGTGCACATTGTGAATTCACTTGATCAGGAAAGATCCCATATCAGGTCAATTATTGATATGATCAAAGAAAAGACTGAGCAATATCACGTGATAGGACGACCGAATATGGGTATTTATCAGGGAGATGAAAAATTGAATGAATTTGAATGTCAAGATGTACATATCAGTAATGATGCTAACACCAGCTGGGTCTCTCAGGTTTGTCAACTAAACTATAAACTTGATAGCTCTCTCTCTCTCTCTCTCAAGTATGTCATGTTAATTTTCCTTCTACATTTTGCATTGCCTGCCCTTTTAAGGACATTCACTTATTGTGTGAACATTTTCCTATATTGTTTGCTTGTGGACGTATGCACGTTAAATTGTATATCTAAAATAGATTTGTCCTAGCAATCTCTGATTCAAGTTGATTAATTCTCTTAATCCTTACGCATATGCCTGTACACATATGCATAAATATTCTTTCCTTTTAATGAGAAACACGGTAGCATAAGTGTAACCAAGATTAGGCTTTAATATGAAAGAATTTTATTTTACTGTAGAACACTTTTGTCATTGATAAAGTTTATCGGAGGAACACCTTGAAGTTGGAGGATTTTGAAATTTGAGAAATTGTCAAGTTTGAGAGGCTTGAGGGGCCAATATGCGAAGTGTGAAGTTTCTTTCCTTGTGAGTTTGTAGGGATAGAGAGCTTGTATGGGTGCATTTTACATTTCCTTTTTCTAATTCAATACCTTCTAGAGTTCTTTCTCATGTAGTTTTCAGTTTTTTTTTTCTTTTCAAATGTTTTAGAAGACTTTTTATTTATTTATGGGCCATGTATCTTTGGTGGTTATACATTTAAAAAAAGAAGAGAGAGATAAGAAAAGAATTGAGGTGAATTGAGGTCTTCTTTTCAGGAGGAACATAAGTATTTCAATGTCCTGATGTTGGGGATGTCAGAAATAACGACACTGGTTAGAAAAGCTTCACACATCCACATGTGGAGATACTCCGCTTGTTCTAATACGTTTCTTTTGGAGCTGACTTATAGAGTATGGGCATCATAGATAGGAAGGAAATTCTGTTTGAAGTCCAAAATTCTCCGTATTCATATAACTGTTAATGGTGCTGTGAAACATTCAGAAAAAATTTCGGCCGTCTATTTTGCATGGAAACATTTAACTTGATTTGAGGACTAGTGTTTGTTTAGATAGATTAATTCATAATAGCTATGGTGATGGAGTTGTATATAATTACTGTGAGAGAGATGGCTTTCTTGAAGTTTTGGATCAAATTAACTAGTATGCTTGTTCTTGGTATGCGCTTGCTTTAGTTTAATCCTCAATTTATCCTTATCTGTTGCAGAGTACTTGTCCTGGGTTACCTTCTGTGGAAGCCTCCGAAGCCCTTGCAGAGCAAAAGAGCAATGGTCCTGGGTTATCTGACCCAGAAGCTAACAGAAAGGGTGACACCTCTGAAGCCGTTGCACAGGCTCTGCAAGAGAAGGTGTTATGTTTTTTATAAGCATGCCTTCTTTGTTGATTTGCTTTAGTTCCCTGTTTATTTATTTTTCATTGAGAGTAAAATATCCACAACTGCTATGTTGTGGTTTATACTACTGTTGCTCAAACTGTGGTTCTTTGCCAGGTTGCAGCGTTACTGCTTTTATCACAGCAGGAAGAAAGACATTTAGAGGAGAGAAATGTGAACGCTGCTCTTCAGAAAAAGATAGAGGAGCTTCAGAGAAACTTATTACAAGTAATTTAATAGCTCAACTAGACACGGTTACTTGAGATGTTACATACATTACTTGACAATAGAAAATTTCCCTCTTGAGATTGTCAAATTATCTAGTTGCATTCGGTATGACATGAAAGTGGAATTGGACAGATCTGACTCTATCTGAAAGTGGAATTGCTTGTTGCTTTTTCTGATAATGATGTCATTTGAATAAACAAAACTGACGTTTCATAATTTAATTGGTTCAATATTTTATTGATGGAGATGAATCTTTTGATGTCTCAGGTTACTAATGAAAAGGTAAAAGTTCTCATGGAATTGGCGCAGACGAAGCAGGATTACAACCTACTACAAGAGTACGACTCTTTATTTTTTTTTTCCTCTCCAGAAATTTTTGTTTTCCCATTCTAGGTGCTCCGTAAATTTCATTGTAGAATCCCTTTTAGTTGCTTCAGAAAAGTTTTTTATGTTCTTTTGCTTGTCTTATTTATTTCTTTTGCTTGCAGTAGTTTGACTGATTTTTCTTTGTCCCCTTTGTTTGGAATGACGTGTTTAGATATTTTTCACTGTGCTGCTTTTCTGTTTGTTAATGAATGGACTTTGTTTTGTTCGTTATCTATAATACTTCTGATGTGAAACGTTATGAAAAATGTGACCTATCCATTTGTGATACTTAGTTTACTAATGACTTATTGACAGTACCACTAATTAGAATGTTAAACGCCTGCAGGAGAATCTGTAATGAGATGAAACAAGGAAAAGTTGTGACTGAAAATGGGGAAAAAAGAATTGTTACTCCTGAAAGAGAAGGAAGATTAAGAAAACTGATGAAGAAAACAAATCTGAGACGTTGGATTGGTGCACTGGATTTTAGTAGAAATGAAACTCAAGTGCACCTAAATAATGAAGGTGATGTCACCAGCAGAAGTTCCAATAGCATGGATTTGGACAGGTTGGCGAAGTACCTTATTGTATTTCCTGGAATTTGCATGATTTTTGTATATGGTTTATATTGATGCATAAGATGTTTCTTGTGTTTTAAACAATGAGAAACGAATTACTTTTATATAGATTGTGCTGTCTTAATCTGTTTCTTATATGATTTATTTTTTTTCATATTTGTTTCCTTAGAATGAGGATAGAAAATGCTACCTTTAAGGAGAGCATGGAATGTATGGATCTTCTTACATCTTCAATTCATAGACTTCATGTCTCACTTTGCAAGGTAAACTTATAGTACCGTGACATGAAAGATTATTGTCTACAAAGAATGGGATATGTATTTCCTTTTCCTTTGGGGCTGGGGTAAGGGATTCTGTATTCTGTAATATTTTTAATGTTTGGTTAAGAACTATGATCAAGTTGAATTTCTTATTCTTAATTTTGATGTAGGCATTGTTTTTAGTATCTGGTAGATTTGTGTCATATTGGTAATCTCTCTTATATTTCCTATATCATCTTTACTTAATTCTTTGAAATACCTTTGTCGACTTCGCAGGCAAAAGAATCAGTTGCTTCCGAAGATACAATTGCTAGCATGTCTGAATCGCTTGATGATATCATTACCGAGGCAAAACTTGTAAAGACTGCACTTGGAAGTTCCCTACCTGTCAGTTGGTCAGCTGAGTCAGATGTATCAAATAATGGAAGTACAGACAATGAATTGGTCATCTGTGGATACTCTGGCGGTGAAAAGATAGATTCAGTTTCTGCTGCAGGATTTGAGATGGTGGATCTACTGATACTTGGAGCTCAGATATTGAAGGACAGAACAATCCAAAAAGGTTCCTGAACTGAAAGATGGTCTGAAGTGCCAATGCCAATATTTGTGGAAAACAAATTCTGGTTTGTTTATTCTTTGCCCCTAATACTGGGGTTGATTATGAGGCCTTGGAATATCATGTCATTGTTGATTGTTATTGCCTCATATTTTTGAACCTGTTATTTTTTCGGATTATTTGGGATTTTATTGAATGGGATATGGTGTACACACGTGTATATATATTGATTTTTAGCTGCTTGTATTATGTACAAAGATATCTTAATTTCAATAATATGTTTAAATGTGATGTGCACAAGTTGAAGTATGCCCTCAAGGGGTGTGACTTATTGGTAAAGAGTCCAAGATCTGATCTTCAGGTCTTGAGTTCGAAAGGGTTACAATTTCTTGTAACAGTTTGGGTAGTCCGGAGTTTACCTATCCTCTTTCAACCTAAAGAGTTTCTTATAAAAGTCTGGGATAATTTGGAGTTTATCTATCTTTTTTTAACCCAAAGAGGGTATTAAAATTTTCTTTATATGTTTAAATTTGTTTAAATCTTGGTTTACAGGATTTAGCTATTTATTTTAAATGTGTTATAAAATTGAATTAGCACAAAGTATAATTTTTAAATGAGTCTATAGTTGCATACTAATTAAAAAAAAAGTGGGAGTATTAGTCATTTTAATAACACTCCCAACTGGATCATATGAATATTGTTAGGCTCGTGATATTTTTTGTGTGTAGGCGGATCATTTATTATGTAACATGAATGGTGGCGTTTATATCAATTCGCATATCACAAAAACGACAATTTTATATGTTTGGTATTATTCTTCTAGTTTATAGATCAATGAATAGAGATCAGAGAGAGGCCCCAACAATACAATGAATACCCGTTAAGTGATAACTGGATCACAAATCAACAGAACTGATAAATGACAACCATTCTGCACTAACCACAATGACAAAATCCAATTGACACTATCAATGGAGAGAGTGGGTAAAACAGAGCACAGAGGTAATTAAAAATTATATATGGTTTTTTATGATTCAGCAGCAATTTGCATAGCAGTAATATTCTCAGTGATTTGATTCTTCTGATGATCCGTTTCAAGCTGACTTTAGTTTCCTTTCTCAAAAGTTAAATGTGATGATGCTTGTAAGAGAGTTTTCCCTCGTAAGCGATGTAATTTGACTGGCTGATAGTACAACCTCCATGGCTGCATTTGAAGCAGCTCCTGTGGTATGCAGTTCCGTTTACACTAACCTTGAACAGAAGATACAAAACATTGTATCAAATCACAAGCTGTTTATTTTGATGACGTCAAAATATCTTGTGGTAAATTCAGAACACAACAGAATTTTGATTCGTGTTTGTTACCTATCTTCTTAATGAGATAAACGGTCTTGTTGCAACACACATTTCTCCCTAGTGCCAGCAAACTTGTTGGAGACTTTCTGTGTATTCTGTTCGATGCAATTTAATACAAGTTACTAGGAAGCAAGCAGTACTTGAAAGAATTATATGATCCTATTGAAGAATCTTTCAGTGACAATGTAACATAACGCTTATATCTTGAAAATATAATTCTCAAGGGATTACCTCATTTTCAACACGTCTTTCAGGTTTCACGATCTTCGGTGTTCCTGAAACAATACCACAAACAAAATGAGCAGCAGATTATATATGGGTCTTAATCAATTTTACCATAACAAGAGGACAGAGGTAACAGAGAATCTATCTATTTTTATTACCTTCAAAACTTTTGTCCTGCCAGTTCTCTTGAAGAGCTGATCAAAGTGAGGCCCTCAGTACAGCACCCCCTCGAAAGAATTGTAGTTGCTGAGCTGAAAATAAATGAAAACATCTCATCGAATTTCAATCAGTGGGATCATTCCCAAATTAGAATTTAACGTAACAGAAATATGAAAGAGATCAATGAACCCCGAAGTTTCAGAGATTCTTCAGGCAAAAGATAGAAAAAAAGAGAAAGAAAAAGATTCTTTTTGGTTCTTTTACCTTGAGGGTTCCTTTGCAATGGTGGCAACGGAAACAGGCTTTGTGAAAGACTCGATTATCAGCTGTTAACTTATCAACAAGATCTACAGTTTTGTCGCATGCCATGCATTTTTGTTGAGTTCCTGCAAAAGCTACCATGGTTGATTAATTTGCTACCTTCTTCCTTCCTGTAGAAAGCAACTTCAAATTCTACGCAATCTTTTTCTTTCTTGTCATTCTCTTGCTTCTCTGTAAAATCTTTCTCCCGGTGCTTTCGTAATGATTATACTAGAGAAAAAGGAAATTAAAAAAGTGAGCAATGTCGGTAGTTGCACAGTTAATTGTGGGTAAAATACAAAGCAGATTTATGGAAATGATTGATAGGAATGGCCTGGCAACTTATATGTTATTTTGTCCGAATTTAAAGAAATCGAATAATATCAAAAAAAAAAAAAAAAAGCAATTGTAACCGGGCCAATACTGTGTTCAATTATTATTATTATTATTCAAAAGAGAATGCTTCAATTTGGCCCCTCATGTAATATGACCTAATAACATGTTACATTTATTCTCATTTCTCCCTTCATATATAATAGGTTATCATCTCCTAAAAGTGGGCACCTACTGGGTGTAGCTTGATAGTTCGTTTTGAAAAGACATTCGTATTAATTCGGGGTTCGAATATCTGAGAGTGCATCCAAATATAAGAATTTGGTACAGTCATAATTTTATCTTAACTTAGATGTTTAGTTAAGGACCTGAGTCTCGTCCTAGTGATATTGCTCAAAGACAGTTGAGGGCATGAATCTCTCTGACAAAATCTCTCAGGACGTTGATTGAAGGTTGAAGTTTTCGGATTTCAAAAAAAAAAATCTCTTAAAAATGAAATGTTGGAAGGAAAAATAAACTGTAAACGAATTTTGATAAATTGATAGTACTTTTATTGATTTACTAATAAAAGAATGTATTTATATTTATTATTTTTGTTATTATTATTATTTTTAATAATTAGCGGTGGTTCCTGAAAGCCAGTTTAAGAAAAAATGCTGTTAAACCATCAAGCTACACTTTTGAGGGATTCATTTTATTATTTGATTCTATATAATTAAAGTAAAATTAGCCCATTTTTTGTAATTTAACCAAAAAATAGAAAAGTCTAATTTAAGTAAACGAAAGTATACTTGTGGCTCTAAATAATTTTATAAAAGAATTTCTTTATTTTCTTGGATATTATAAGAAATAAACCAAAATGAGTAAACTTTAAATCTAGACTTTTTGTATCACGTTCTACGATTTTAACAATTGAACCATCCAATATTTATATTTTTCATCATAAATATATTGAATTATTTTTCTTTGAGGAAAAGCAATATTAAACTTTTTTTTTTACTTCTTATTTTAAGTAATACCAATATTGTAATAAAGGATTCTTAGTAAAACACTTTAATGCAGCTTAAATTTTACAAGAAAGTATATATAGAAACTATTAAGATACTTACCCTTGGTGTGGTCTAATGATTGCGTTGACCTGGGATCCGAACTTCACAATTTAAATGAGAGATTTTAATGATGAATTATTGAACTAATCTTCCAGAAGATAACTTCACAATTTAAATGAGAGATTTTAATGATGAATTATTGAACTAATCTTCTAGAAGATTTTATCTGATCTACTCTTTGTTAGACGATTGTCTTTGTATTAATCTCAAATTTGACAATGTCCAATTAATATCGTCGATTTTTAAATCAATACATTATTTCATTGATTTAACACGAGTAAGTTAAGAGTTTCCCTCGTATACCCAAAACAAAACAAAAAACCCGTCAAGATACTAACATTTACCATGTAGATAATGAACAAGGAATCACGATGATCTTTTATAGTTTGCTCAAGATAAGTTAACTACAATTTTGTTGATAGCGAGAATTGTGAAATGGACAAAATTCTCCCCTTGTATCGTGATCTCAACGTTTGAATGTACAAATTATTGTAGTTAGTTCTCCTTAAATGCTCTAAAAATGATAATATAAAATATAAAATAACCGACATAAAACTCACGATGATTTAGGTCTAATTTTATATTTTCATGGTCTAAATAAAATATTATTAAAAGTCAATAAACGCAAATGATAATCTCTTTAAACATTATGAAATGCCAAGTTGTTTTTGCTAGTGGGTTTCTCTTGCTTTGTTGGAATAATGAATTTCTTAAACTCCTCAAGAATAACATTTCAAGGGAATTGCCAAGTATTAAACCCATTCTAAATATCTATGAATTAGCCCAGCATCAAACTCTTTAATCAATTAATTAAGACTCACTATATTTGGTAAAGCCATCCATCAAATTTACTATAGATTAAAGATGCTACAGTTGTATAATTAATAATGCTAGCATTTGATGAGCTGATTACTGTTATCTTAAAGCGAAATATTAATCAACAAAATTGAAGGATATTTATCTTCTAATATGGGCCAAGAATTCTCTCTTGATTTGAACTTGGAATATAAGTGTTCTAAGATTAATTGCTTGACGGTCAGAAATTGATTATTGTTCAAGGAATTAAGTGAGTCCTAGAAACTAATCAGCATACAGAGAAAAAAAATATACATACATATATATAATGCCATTACACTGCCCATCATGCGGCTGGATAGCATGAACATGGAACAATATCACTGACCCAAAAACGTGGAAAAGAATCGGCGCGTAGCTAGTCTCCATTATGATGAAGTTGTCTATAGCCAATTAAAAGATACATTCTAAGAGGGCATTTGGTCTAGTGGTATGATTCTCGCTTTGGGTGCGAGAGGTCCCGAGTTCGATTCTCGGAATGCCCCATAATTTTGGTCGCCACACCATAGTCAACTCATGTACCATTTTTGGCACATGGTTTCCGACATTACATCAATAAAATATCAATGCATTCAGATCTACAAGTTTTCTGACAAGATTCTAAGCAAATAAATAACTTTTAAAAAATATATAGGTACCAGACTTTAGTCACTTTCAAAGAGGACAATATATAATTAAATTATACCTGTCAACAACTCCCTTGGCATCAGGGTAAAGACAAATGCTTCGAGCTAACATTCAGGACCAAGGCAAAAGGTACAAGGCAGCAAATATGAAGTGTTCTCGGTGTACAAGTAAATTGGAACAGAAAATCCGAAGATCATATCCACCAACCAATTTGCATTACCGAACTATTAAGGATTTGGCGGAAATAGGTGCAGGATAAAACATTAGAACTGCATCAGCAGCCACGGACCGGATTATGTTAATCCTTCCGAGAAAAGATAAATGAAAAAATCATAAGGAATGGAGGAAAACAACGGAATTAACAACAAACTAAGTATGCAATTATCAACCATGACGTAGATATTCTCGGCACCTAATTTTTGGTCCCTTGTATTTTAATTATTCTTTTACTGTTTAAATTGTCCAATTATGTGATCTGGCTTAATAGTCAACTGTAGAACTACAATAAAATATTTCAGATAGCCCAAACAGTTTTCTACTTAGAAGATTCTCAACCGATAACTTCAAATGATAGATGAGAAAACAGATGTAGAATTCGAGGCAGGCAAACTACAATTATAGCTGAAACCAAATAATGCTCAGAGCAATCACATCTGCTAACGTCTGCCAAACACTCTTACCTCATGTCCAGAAAGCACAATGGCACACAAGGATTGTATCCCAGCATAGAAGTAAATTTAAACAGCAAATTCAAAGATGATTACCATGTCGAACATGAGAGACAATTGTCATGAGGTATAATGTTCCAATTGCAATATCATGTAGAGGCTTTAGTATATGCTTGATAAGGTGTATGACACCAAGAATGGTATCAGAAACCAGACAATAGAAAATGGTGATCCTCTAGACACATATTCAAGGAAGAAAACCTCAATGCTAGGAGGAGAAAAACTACTATATTATTCAACAGAAACGAAGTATTGTAAGTACCAACAAGTGGCCATTCGGTCTAGTTGTATGAAAAATTCATTAAACAGAAATAAAGTAGACTCCTTTCTTCAAGGCTGATTTAGAGGATCTTTTTTTGCTAGCTCACCCCAACAACTGTGTATTACTTACTTTTAGTGATAAGTGGCTACAGGTGGGCATTTGGTCTAGTGGTATGATTCTCGCTTTGGGTGCGAGAGGTCCCGAGTTCGATTCTCGGAATGCCCCATAATTTTTGGTTCCCCGCACCATAGTCAACTCATGTAATATTTTTGGCTCATGGTTTCTGACATTACATCTAGGATCTAAACAAGTCAAGTAAAGCTACAAAATAAAAAGTCAATGCATCCAGATCTACAAGTTTTCTAACCAATAAGTTGTAAAATATAAATAGGTACTAGACCTTAGTTACTTTCAAGGTGGACAAGATATAATTAAATTATACCTGTTAACAACTCCCATGGCATCAGGGTAAAGACAACTACTTCAAGTTAACCTGACAAATACACTCAAGGACCAAGGCACAAGGTATAAGGCAGCAAATATGAAGTGAACAGAGAGTCCAAGTTAATTGGAAGAGAATATCCTAAGATTATATGCACGAACCAATGTGCATTATTGAACTATTAAGGGTTTGGAGGAAATATGTGCACGATACAACATCAAAACCGCATCAGAAGCCAGGGACCAGATTATGTTAATCCTCATGAGAAAAGTTAAATGAAAAAATCATAATGATTGGAGGACAACAACGGCATTAACAAGAAACTAAGCATGCAATTATCATCCATAATGCAGATATTCTCAGCACCTAATTCTTGGTCCCTTACATTTTAATTATTCTTTTTACTGTTTACATTGTCCAAGTATGTGATTTGGCTTAATTGTCAACTGTAGAACTACAATATAATATTTCAAAGAGTCCAGACAGTTTTTTAATTAGAAGATTCTCAACCAATAATTTCAAATGATAGATGATAAAGCAACGTAGATTTTGAGGTGGGCAAACCATAATTATAGCTGTAACCAAATAATCCTCAGAGCACTCACATTTGCTTATGCCAGCCAAAGAACCCTAGGTCGATAAAGCACAATGGAACACAAGGATTGTACCCCACCACAGAAGTAAATTTAAACAGCAAATTCAAAGTTGATTTTCGTGATGAACATGAGAGACAATTGTCATGAGGTATAATGTTCCAATTGCAATATCACATGTAGAGGCTTTAGTATATGCTTGACCAAGGGTATGACACCAAGAACTGTATCAGAAGCCAGACAATAGAAAAATGTTGATCCTCTAGACACATATTCAACGAAGAAAACCTCAATACTAGAAGGAGAAAAACTATGATTCAACAGAAATATAGTAAGTATAAACAAGTGGGCATTTGGTCTAGTGGTATGAAAAAATTCATTAAATACAAATCAAGTAGATTCCTTTCTTCAAGGCCGATTTAGAGGATCTTTTTTCGCTAGCTCACCCCAACAGCTGTGTATTACTTACTTTTAGTGAGAAGTGGCTACAGGTGGGCATTTGGTCTAGTGGTATGATTCTCGCTTTGGGTGCGAGAGGTCCCGAGTTCGATTCTCGGAATGCCCCATAATTTTTGGTTCCCCACACCATACTCAACTCATGTAACATTTTTGGCTCATGGTTTCTGACATTACATCTAGGATCTAACAAGGTCAAGTAAAGCTACAAAATAAAAAGTCAATGCGTCCAGATCTACAAGTTTTCTAACCAATAAGTTGTAAAAAATAAATAGGTACTAGATTTTAGTTACTTTCAAGGCGAACAAGATATAATTAAATTATACCTGTTAACAACTCCAGTGGCATCAGGGTAAAGACAACTGCTTCAAGTTAACCTGACAAATACACTCAAGGACCAAGGCACAAGGTATAAGGCAGCAAATATGAAGTGAACACAGTGTCCAAGTAAATTGGAACAGAAAATCCTAAGATTACATGCACGAACCAATGTGCATTAACTATTAAGTGTTTGGAGGAAATATGTGTAGGACACAACATCAAAACTGCATCAGAAGCCAGGAACCAGATTATGTTAATCCTTGTGAGAAAAGTTAAATGAAAATGAGGAAAACAACGGCATTAACAAGAAACTAAACATGCAATTATCAACCATAACACAGATATTCTCAGCACCTAATATTTGGTCCCTTACATTTTAATTATTCTTTTTACCGTTTACATTGTCCAAGTATGTGATCTGGCCAATATAATATTTCAAAGAGTCCAGAGAGTTTTTTACTTAGAAGATTCTCAACCAATAACTTCAAATGATAGATGAGAAAGCAGATGTAGAATTTGAGGCAGGCAAACTATTGTTATAGCTGAAACCAAATAATCCTCAGAGCAATCACATCTGCCAAAAACTCTTACCTCATGTCCATAAGACAATGGAACACAAGGATTGTATCCCAGCAAAGAAGTAAATTTAAACAGCAAATTCAATGATGATTCCCATGACGAATATGAGAGACAATTTTCATGAGGTATAACATTCCTATTGCAATATCATGTAAAGGCTATAGTATATGCTTGACAAGGGGTATGACACCAAGAACTGTATCAGAAGCCAGACAATAGAAAATGGTGGTCCTCTAGACATATTCAAGGATGACAACCTCGATGCTTGGAGGAGAAAAACTGTTATGTTATTCAACATAAACGAAATGTAGTAAGTATCAACAAGTGGGCATTTGGTCTAGTGGTATAAAAAAATTCATTAAACAGAAATCAAGTAGATTCCTTTTATCTTTAGTGATAAGTGGAATGATTGTCGCTTTGGTTGTAAGAGGTCCCGAGTTCGATTCTCAGAATGCCACATAATTTTTGGTCCCCCCACACCGTAGTCATGTACCATTTTTTATTTTTGGCATAACAGACTAAATTATACAAGTTTATGATATGGCCTAAAGTCAGCTCAGCAACTACAATATAAAATTACTATGAATCCGCACACAGTTTTTCTGGGGATATAATTATGTTGCCAACCAAATAGTCGTCACAGCAGATACATCTGCTAACGGATGGAAGAAAAAAAAAAAGGAAAGCATATGCCATGTCTCAATTTTCAGAAGTAAATTTGAATTAAAATATATGAATTTCAGTTTGTGGACTTGGCTCAAACAACTCTCACCAACACGAGAGCTAGAAGTCACACAAACTATAATGCTCCATTTGCAATATCATCAAGAGGACTTCACATATAATGTACTTCACAGGGATATGACATCAACAACAGCATCATACGCCAGAGACTAAAAAATGATAGACGTATGTTGAATGAAGCTGGATGCTAAGCTTGGAAGAAAAAAAAAAGTATTAGGAAGAAATGAAATATATAAGTATCAAGAACAAGGCATTTGGTCTAGTGGTATGATTCTCACATCAGGGGTTAGAAAATGTTGATCCTCTAGGGTTAAGTCAAAATAGCCACAACTTCAGGGCATTAACCACAGGAACTATAAAAATTGGACATGGACAATTGATCCAGTGGTAATTCTCGCTTTCAGTGCCAACAGTCCCCAGTTTGATTCTCCGGATGCCCCTGCCTTTTGGTTTCCTCATCAGTAACACAAAATTTCAAGTTCCTTATACTAAAGTCTAAATTTTTGTAGACATGAAATGTTTCCCAAAGCCAACTCTAAAAAATTTCAATGAGTTGAGATAAAGCTGTTTTCACACATGATCCTAAACAATAAATCAAAAAAGATGAATTCATAGCACATGCAAATGCTAAAATCCCACTGGTAACCTTGTAGCCAACAGAGAAAGGCCACTTGCTAAACACACTAACTCATGTCAATACAAAGAAGGGAACATTTGTGCTGTCTTCTGAGGTATAAGTAACTTTGAAGAACAAATACAAAAGATCTGGAATATTACTTGTGCTTCTTTGTATTGACAGCACAAATGTTCCCTTCTTTGTATTGACAGCACAAATGTTCCCTTCTTTGTGCTGTCCCCTCATATAAAGGCTTTTTCATCCTTTAAAATATGGAATTGTGGATTAGCTGTATGCCTAAATATTCTGTAAGCTCATCCATCTCCATTATACAAGCACCAGTGTAAATTTTTCTAACACGGAACTCAAAAGCTATCTAAAAAAATTCATTAAATAACATAGAATTAAGCAATAGCTTTTCTGTCTTTTAACTAATACATCTCTGAATTAAAAGTATTCACAGCATCCTTTAGGTGGAATAATAATTTCTGATCAAACATTGAGCTAGGAACGGTAGCAAGTGCTTTCCAAACAAATTCTAGGGCCGCTGGCATATTATGTTGAAAACTTTTGGCAAGTTGGCATCAGATATAAAGGTGTTGGCATAAGACTTAGGTTGAAATCATATGTAGCAAATAGACTTAAAAATCGTTTGCTTGGATAAGTAGCTCTTTGAAAGCACATTTTTTTTCTTTAATCTCAATAATCATTTATATTTTTTCTTTATTTCAGTTAAATACTTCTTTCTTTCAAAAAAAAAAGGTTAAATACATCAAAGCAGACATAATAACGCTTTTAATGAGCACTTTCAACACTTCAAAAAAAAATAGAAGCATTTTTAACAGTGAAAAAGCCTTACTGAAGGGACTTCATACGTATATTAAGAAAAAAAAATGGCTGAGCAAACACTAGAACATAATAAACATCAAAGAAATTCTATAGTTAACGAAAAAGGAAAAAAACACATAACTAGCAAACTTCACTTAATTAACATCGAATACGTGAAAAAAAAGAAGAAGAAGACTGTAGAGAAAAAGAAACAAATAAATTAATTAAAAACCTAACGTTTTGGAAGCTTTAATAGCTACTCACCACAGCAGGGAGGAAAATACAGAGGAAAACTGGGAAAGTGTGAGGCTCTGTTTGACAAGAAAATCGCGAGCTGAAAGCACTGAGGCTGTGGAATTGATTTCCTATTAATTAATTTTCCTCTGATTTCTTGGTAACCGAACGGACCAAAAGAGCCTTCGTGGCTTAGGAAGACCGAAGTCTTTGAAAGGTCAAAACTCAGAAGACCGACAAGCTAGTTAGTAGGTTCCTACGTAGGATAGGATTTTTGCAAACATAGTATTTCTTGGTACCCTTGTAATATTTTATAATTATTTTTCGTCTCTTTAATTTTGAGAACTATCAAATAGGTTCAAAAGTATGACAAATGTAACAAACAGGGCCAAGCATCATTTCATCTCGCCTCATTTCAGTAGTTAGATTCTTGGATTCAGATTGAAAAAGTCGGATTAAAGAAGTCTAAAGTTGAAGTTGAAGGACATCCAAGCCAACAAGAGCATATTCCAATAAGGGATCCTCATTCAAAGCTTGTTCTTCGAGAGATTGTTCTTTAAAAACATCCGGTATTTCCTCTATTTATGATGCTTCTCGTCTCCACATTGATGGTAAGTACATTGAAGGAATCTCATGGCAATCTTTGTGAATGAACACACTTAAATATGCCGACAAAGAATCCCCAAAAACTCAAATTGCTTACAACTACAAATAGCCAAATTATCACCCCACAATACTGTGTTCTTGACTAGTTTACTTATAATATTGCACCAAATATTCACATCCATTTTAGTTTCGCATATTGAATTGCTCAACAAAAATCTTTTTGAAACACTATAAAAGCATAGGGAGTTAAAATATTTTGATCTTGTCCTCTAATGGGGAAATCATTCTTAA
>JAVXUL010000015.1:1642325-1658262 GCA_035590515.1 Trichilia minutiflora | reverse complement strand
AATCTCCAAGCACTAGTCTGAGTCTCTGACCTGTATCAGGCAGTATAAGACCCCGCACCGTGTCAGATAGACTAAGAGCCTAAGACCTGGTACGGGGTCAGACATCCTAAGCCCTGACCCACGTCCATTTTTACTCTTAGTGTTTCGATTGGCTCTTAAGACCTAAAATCTCCAAGAATTAGTCTGAGTCTCTGACCCGCGTCAGGTAGTATAAGACCCTGCACTGTGTCAAGCAGACTGAAAGCCTAAGACCTGGCATGAGACCAAGTATCTTAAACCCTGACCTACGTCCATTTTTTCTCCTAGTATTATGATTGGCTCTTAAGCCCTAAAATCCCTTGACACTAGTTGAGCCATTACCCTGACCCATGTTAGGCATTTGTTAGTACTAACCTGCATCAGACATCCATGATACCGAGCTTATTTGCTCGATGCCAAGTTTATGCACTCGATGATTCCAAGCTCTTTTAGCTCGATATTGAGCTTACACGCTCGATGATTCGAAGCTCCCTCACTTCATATTATCAAGCTTACTTGCTTGATGCCTAGCTTATACGCTCGATGATTCTAAGCTCTCTTGTTCGATGTCGAGCTTACACACTTGATGATTCAGAGCTCCCTCACTCTATATTACTGAGCTTACTTGCTTGATATCGAGCTTATGTGCTCGATGATTCTGAGCTCTCTTAACTCGATGCCGATTTTATGCGCTCGATGGTGTTGAGATCTCGTTCGGAGCTCCGATCCATATGAGAGACCTATGCAGACTGTAATTTTTAGTAAAAATAAATTTTTTTTTGAAAACTAAGGGACTGATGTTGGAGGTGATTTGAGAAAAGTTAGGAGATATTTTTGCCAATTACACAGTGCGGGCCCTACACATTTAATAAACAGTAACCCTATGATTTTTTGGGAACTGTCACCCTAGTCTGTAAAATTACCATCTCCTCTATAAAATTATCATCTCTTCCCTATCCCAAAAGAATTTTGTGTGGCTTGATCCCTCCACCAAAAAAGGAGAGAAAAAATGAAGAAGAAGAAGGAGAAAAGAGAGAAGAAGGGAGAAACATAGGCAGCTTAGAAACCACCCAAGTCCAGTCACAAATACCAAACACCATTCCTCCACCATGAGTTGCTCTTTATTTAGTGTAAGAAACTCGCCGAAGATTTTTGTTGTTTGGTGTACGAAATTCGTCGGATGTTTTTTTTTTGCATCAACATAAACTAATAAAAAATATACAACTAACAATAAAAATAATATATATATATATATATCATTGCAAACATTTAGTACAACTCAAATTAAAATTAAAACATGAATAATTCCAAATTCAAATGAATACAATTCATATGTTATTCCAAATATTTAGTATCACAAAGAAATAAAATTATATTTAGATCGAGACTGTGACGGTCAAAATTAATGTGGTACTAACTCTATCAAGATATCTCTGAACTTTTACAATTACTTTATAAACCTACAACTCACTTTTGATCGATTCTAAGACTCAGCTAACTGCAACTTAAGTTGTGTGAACTCTAACTTACTGCCCAAATTGTATTTAGTGGATGAACTGCCTAAATTAATATCACACACTCTTCGATGTCTACTCACATTTGTTCGTTAGATCCTCTTTAGATAAAGCTTCTGGTTTATCAATCTTGCTGCCTAACACCGACAATGGGATATCATTCAGTAACGGTTTACTTAACAAAGTCATGAAGTTCACTTCTTAAGACCGAGAAGTTATCATAATCAGCAGCATCAACAACGTAACTGCAAAATGCAACATCAACATTCAAAAGACCATAGTGATAAGGGAAAATCTACAAGACCAAAGTGGTAATACAGAAACCCATAGTAGTCTAATCATAAATATATACCGTATGAAGAAAGGGAAATAGCAGGGATGTCAACTGAAAACATTAAGAAAATGGGTCCATACAAGTTTACTACGTAGGGCTTGATACTACAGAATATAGGTTGTAATCAAATCACCCCAAACTTGTTAAATGTTGATCCCGTCTCCACCTCTCACTCTCTCCCTTAGAAAAGTAAAAGGAGTAAAGTTTTATTAATAATATAATCACATGGCCCTACTTTATGGATTACCTGCTACTAGAATAATATCAAGAGACCTAAAAATTGGCTCAAAAAATGAGTAACAGCAATCACACAGGATTTGCTTTAAGAGAAGAAAGGAAAATCAGAGAAAAAGGGACAAGGATTATCAGCTTCTTGATACTTGAAAAAGGTATTAATAACATAATTTAAACACTTCAATCTATACCTCAAACAACAATTACTCAATTGATTCTAAACCATGTATGACAGAATGCTGGAAAATAAAAAAGGAAGTAAATGACACGGAAGAAAGTACCAAAATAGTGTCCAGATTCTAGACAAATAGTAAATACAAATGTAATTCTTTGATTTCTTGTGAAAACTTTTTAAATTTTGGAAAATGTTATCCAGCAGCTTTCCACTTAACCAAAAGAAAGTTCTCAGTCCTATGTCATTCTTCTGTACTCAGCTTAATAAATCAAAAATTACATGAAAGGCTATCCAAAGATGATCACAAGCAAGAATGCAATGTTATGGGGGAAATGTTCCAGCAAGAGGAAAAAAAGACATAGATGACAGGAACAAGAAGCAAACCGAAAAGAATAAGAAGTATTTAATCCTAGGGCCAATTCCTAGAATTCAAAAGAGAAAAGAAAAGAAAAAGAAAGAGAGAAAAGAAAGGCATCTGACATTATTAAAGAGTTAAAAATCAAGTTCAACAAGCAGGCATGTCCAATCAGGTTCATTAGAAAGAGAGAAAAGAAAGGCATCTGATATTATCAAAGAGTTAAAAATCAAGTTCAACAAGCAGGCATGTCCAATCAGGTTCATTAGAAATTGCTCATCCTCTATATCTACTCTCTATCCTGTTACCAGCGGGAGGTTCAAATAATTCATGAAACAATCTTTTGTAGTTAACGAGGATAAATCAGAGGACACTGATCACAGAAATATGCCCCCAAAGACTAATACATAAATATATTGGAACAAAAATAAATGCAAAAATCTTCCTCTATCTAAATAGCATTGATCAGCAATCCTTAGAAAACATAGAAAGGTTACACTATAGAAGTGAGAAGAACTCAACATGATGGTAAGATTTGCTAGAATAAAGACAGGACAGTCAACATATGCTTAAAAATTTTAAGACATACACAATAGCTGAAACTGCACGGCAGTATCTTTCCCACATACTGCGAAACCTTGGTTGACCTCCAAGGTCCCATAGCTTTATCATGACCTTCCCCTTGGTCACTTTCCTCATATTAAATCCTACCTGTGAACAAAAGAGATACTTTACACAAAAATCTCCCCGGAAATAGATTGACTACAACTGAGACTTGCCAAAAAGTAAAATAACAGAGGCAGTCTACATAAATTAACTAACCGTTGGGATCATATCTTCACTATATCCACCATTCTAGAGAAATGATCCAAAAAACAAAAAATTCTGCCATCAGCATTATAACCACAAGTGACAAGGTTAAAACATATAATACAAGAGATCAAATATTCACATGAGTAGTTACTTACAGCAATAACATTTACAAGTGATGTTTTTCCAGCATTCTGAAGGCCTATTAAAGATAGCTCCATTTCTTGCTTAAAAAAGAGACTATAATACAAGAAAGAAAATGATAATAATAAATGAATAAGCAAATCAATTACAAGTACAAGGTTGAAGAAGAAAAAAAGAATTTTACAAATGTAAGAATAAATGCAAGAATTCTAACGCAAACAGGTTGGCAAGTGAAATGGAGAGATACAAAATGACCAACAAAATTAAATGAGCTAAAGATACGAGCATTTTGACTAGCATGAATTTGATACACACGCCCAAAATGCACATCTAAAAATTTGTTAATTTATTTAATGTGTCCCCAGAGATTCTTCAAAATTCACATACAAATTATAAACAGATAATTTATAATTTAAATGCTGTTTAAATGCTGTTTTGTCAGAGGAGGCATTTTTATTCACACAAAGAGGTTTGCAACTTCATTTACAAAAGCCATAACCATTGCGTTTGAATAGCAGATAGATTTGCTCAATTTAGGTTGAATAGGAGCGAATTCATTCCTTATCACAGTACCACCATCCTTTTCTTTCATCAAATTGGAGCACAAGAAATAGACATCATATGAACAGAAAAAGCAAAATGCTACTGTGATATATTCAGCCTCAAAATTCATGAATACTCCACAAGGTCATAATAAATTTCTTTTCTCATTGGAAGTTGACAAAGCCAAATATTCTTCTCAAAAGTAATCAATTTACCAATCTTCTATAACTTTTGGACAATCAGACGATTCAAAATCTCAAATTAAAAGCGAAATCCGTAAAGTAAGATTCCACCATCAAATTCCACTGTATTTTTTTTTCAAAAACATTCTTTCATTCTTCTCATCATCCAAACAGAGAGCTTACCTCCGAAGCCAATTGAGAAAAGCTTCCCATAATCCCATCTTTTATCCGACAAAAGAAAGAATTAGGGTTCCGCTCTTGAACTAAAAAGGCTGGGTAAAACTTTTTCCTGGCTCGTTTATCTCTTTCACCACTACAATTCCCTCGCTATTTAAATCAACAAATGAAATGATTACACTTTTATATCAAAACCGACAAAATAATAATAACAATAGCAATCAGTACAGACAAATAAATAATATTTTTTTCTCGTGCATTCACGCGCTACTTTTGGCCAGTTGTGAATGAGAGCCAATCGGATTTCGGATCTCCGGGTGGTCGGTTACTTACTGGATATGCCTGATCAACGTGTTCTTAACTGATTGGTTACAAATGGGTATATTTTATTATTATTATTATTATTATTATTATTATTATTATTTATTTGATAGCAGATTTCATATTCTTTAAAAAAATTTAATGTAGTTTCGAACTCAATAGATATACTTTTGGAATAAAAAAGGAATTTTCAATAGAGATGAACTGATGAAGTCTTAATTGAGGCCAACTCTATCATCACACATATCATCACATCACATCACATCACAATATCTACTAGATATTTCCAGTTATATTATGTAAGCTGGACCACTGCTAGGATACAAAATTAATTTCGTGTATAAAACCAATTAATGTAGTGTATGTGGAGCTTATAACTCCAATCTCGGACCCTCTCTAAATCCTCTCCTCCATGGCGACGTGAAAGGAAGCATCCTGGAAATATCAGAAATTTCCAAAGTCTAGCAAAACTACAACCGTTCGCTATTTCTAACAACATGTTTCAACTTCTAAAACCAGAAAACACCACCATCGTTTTTTCGTTTCTTCCGCAGTTTTAAGTTTCAGAAGCTTCACTCTGAATTTCCTTCTGTCACACGTACTTAAGTAACTTGTTCTTCTGCTGCATATATAGTTTCTCTTCAATTGTGTGTTGCTGCCTTCATCTCTAAACAAATTAAATTATGGCTATCTTGCTGGAGCTTTTGAGTGGGGTCCGTTACTGTGTTTCTACTCTCTGGGATTTGCAGGAAATGCGGTTTGCTAAAATTTTGGACGACGTAAGTTTCATTGCAGCCACCATAATCATGGCGGCTGTATCCTGTTTTCTCTCTATAAGAAGTCGATGACAGTCTTTTTTTTTTTTTATTTTACTTTTCTTCAGTTTTTTGGGCGATTGTTGAATGCAGAGACGTATGGCATTGTAATTACTGCATGTGTAAACTATTAATAATTAATTAGAGTCTGTCTCATACTCTCATGTTTATTTTTCGTTATATTATTTTATATTGATATGTATATATGGTTTTAATAAGCATGACTCTTCAATCCATATATTCTTTTTGGCGTCCGAGTCGATATACGCTAATACCTCAACGTATAGTGCAATCGTCAGTATCCTTCAATAAGTTTTATTTTAAGCATACATTAAGTGACTTCTTTTTCGTGGGTGGGTGCGCGCCGGCGAATACTGAATATCAGTTTCCAAGGATATCATATCTGAATAGAATTAAGCAAGGTTCGAACCCCAGGGAATATTCATACACACATATATATACATATATATGTCATAATTTTATTATTTGTTCATTAATTAATACATGATGTCCCATATAAGGAATATTTTCATTTCCTGTCACAAGTGTATAAATATACCTATATATACCATAATTATTATTATATGTTGTTCATCACATACATGAACTCCTATATAAGAAATTTTTATTTTCTTTCTAACTTTATTTTATCTCATTTTCTAATATAACATGCTAAAAGCAACCCTATAACAGCTTAAAAATCTTGACTGAGAAAGAAGAATTGACAATAAGAAAGCTATTTAACATTATAAAAATATTAGGGAACAGAAGAAACTTGCATCAGCCATCAGTAGTTCTAAACTATGTTAATGGCATTTATAATTAATCTGTAAATTTTGGTGTACCAATCGAAGCCTTCTTTGCCATTGTAGTCCAACTATTATATTTGCTAATATTGGGAGTGTTTTGTTTGTTTTTTAAACTTATATTTATTTGACATCTACGGGCACGCTAAAAAGTCCTCCCTCTATTTTGCCAATAAAATAAATTATCACTTGGCCCCATAATTTCATTATTAATCATAAATGATTTTATCTCCACAATAATAGTTACAGCTTCAAAACAACACTGCTTTCAGTACTAAATAAAATGTAAGTCAAGGTAATAATATTATTTTATTTCATTACTTTGGAAAATATGATAATCATTATTTTTGAAGTATCATTAAGATTGCTGAAGATGGCTATACTATATGTATGATATGGAAATTATGGCATATTATTGCCACAAATAATTAATCTCACAGATCAGGATGACTCGGGAACATCAATCTGAACATTAATTTTTCCTTGCGGAAGATCTTTCGTCACCTTGAAACTGACGGAAGTTAAAGCATTAGTCACAGGGTGTTTAACAGTTATACTGTATTCTCCATGGAACAATGAAATTTCAGAGTATCCTCGAATATCTGTAGTAGTTTCATGAGGCCCTGATTTCCATTCAGCAAGCAGCTTGTCCACAACATCTCCGGCTGGAGTGTTTCTGAAGTTTTTATCTGCTAAAGGCATTTCTTTAAAACCAGCCATTTCTGGGCCTGCAAATGTGATAATCCCTTGAACGGCAGGATGAGAATAACCCTCCCTTAATATCTCCTCCAAGTACTCTGACTGACATATGAAAAAATTGCATAAGCATCAGTATTTACTTCAAACTGATTGAAAGATAAGTTATGATTATTATAGAGCATTTGTAAATGTTGATTGCTTTCAATATTTAGAGAGTAATACCTGATCTGGGTGAATGCCTACAGAAACTTCTGTAAGCCAAATAGGCAATCCTGTTGATCCCAGAATGTCCAAGGTTGATCTCATATAAGCAATGTTTGGTTGGCCAGAAGAAAAACGGCCTTGCAATCCAATTCCTAATGACATGCCAGCATTTCCTGGATATGACATAATCTCATCAATTTTCTTCATGTAATGAGCTGCATTTGCCTTCTCATCACCAGCGTATTCAATGGTGTTATATTCATTCAAGAACATGGTTGTGCTTGGATCAAGCTGGTAAGCTGTCTTATAGAATTCAGCAGAAGCATTTTCCCCTAGTTTATCCTCATAGAATCGGAAGTGAAGATTCTCATTCACTACATCCCAAGCAATTAGCTGTCCTGCATATCTTGAAGTCACTGAATTGATTCTTTTCGCGGCCGCTTTTGCCAACTCCTCAGGAGAAAGTATCTTAACCCAGCTGGGCTGCTGGGTGGGATTGTCCCAGAAAATGTTGTGACCTCTTATAGAAATGCCATTCTGTTGGGCAAATTTTAGCATGGCATCAGCAATTGTATAGTTTTCTTCCCCTTTTTTTATCTCTGTGCTATACCATTTCATTTCATTCGTGAAAGTGGTAAACATAAATCTTGAGGCAAACCAGTGCTGATAATCTGGGCTTGTGAGGATATAATGATTCATACCGCATCCAAATGGGAAACCTGAATTGATTTGCTTAATAGCAACTTTAGCACCATCTAATGCAGTTTTATTGGTATAAGTGAACAGAAACTTCACCTTTCTCTTGCGCATCTGCAGGTTTTATTTGTAAAATTAACCTGATTTTTACTCACAGCTATTGGCATAACAAAATTTTTATTGCCCTTGTCAATTCACTTGGCAGTTAATGAGTTTATGGGCAATATATTACCTTGTTAATGCTTTTGTCTTGGTGGGATCTCCATTGCTCCTTGGTGAATGGCTTTAATGAGATACTGTCGGCCCATATTTCCACTCTTGAATTCTTGCCCTGCAATCAGGAAAAGAAAAACATCTTTAAATACAGATTAAAAGAGAATTAAATCAAATTTAAACTTTTAATACATGAAGATTAAAAAACTATAATTCACCTGAAGAAAAATATCTGCAAGGCCAGTGAAATTGGACACTAGGCCACCTTTTAGCAAAGACCAGCAGCCATGTTTAGCTAAAACTTTACCAGCTGGTATTAATTTTCCATCAGATTTCTTAAATACAGCAGCTACAGTCTCACTTCCTATGCTGATTTGAACCCAAGCTGAAAATTCAAATCACTTCAATTAATTGCAATATTGTAAAAAAGATCGACAGAATTTGCACATTAGAAGTGGGAAAGAGTTATCACTTACCAGAAAAACTATAGAGCTTTCCGTTCTCAAGTTGAACCTTCTGGGAGAAACTGTCAAGTGATTCTGTTCTGCTGTGTGCTACAATAAACCTGTTTCCCCCTTCTGTTGTTCCTTCTCTGATAGCTCCTTGTCCAAAGGCAGTCCATCCTTCTATGCCGCGATTGAATTCTGGATTAACTATTAGTCCTCCTCCATAACGAGCTCTCTGGGGCTCTGCCAGGCACTGCCTTGATACAGATTTTTAATTTATTTGAAGGATTGCTTCGGATGCATAGAATTACTTACTTGAGTGCAAAATTGATAGAAAAGTCATATATGACTTAAGCAGAGAAAAAAATTGGAACTCTATAATTGAATGAATCGCTAATGATAGAATATTAAAAAAAAAAGAAAAAGAAAAAAAATTCAGATCCTGGGACTAATTGCACTGTAAGACTGTCTCGGGTTTGTTACGTTTACTGCAAATTAGCAATTTCCCTTGGTTTTTACAGTAGTAAACATCAATGATCCAGAAAATATTCCTTGCCTTTGTTGTTGCTGAGTAATCATACCAAAATGCGTGGATGGATTTCGCTGCATCATTAGAAGAGAATCTATGAACATGAACGAAAATTTATATGCTGCGACACATTGGCTAACATGATAACGAAAATGTGAACTTGAATCCTTCAGCTAATGCAATTTTTGTATGTGCGGATGTATATAACGTTCAAATAAAATAGCAAATTCTAAGTAATGTAACTTTTTTATATTGTTTTAGGAAGACAGAGAAAATACCTGATCGAAGAAAAATGCTTAGAAGGACTAAGATGAAAGTTTCAGCAGCTGTCTTCATGACTTCACTCTGAAAGTATAAGTTACAGTAGTGCATCAGGAAAATACCAGTCCAATATATGTCCAAATGAACAAAAGAAATGGGACATGAAAATAATGCAGCAGCCAAGAGCATTGTGTTTGACGTCTTATCGAGAAACAGGGCAATAAAGCAAGCAGTAGGAACAAACTGATGATAAGGAATAACAGTAGACATGTGAACCTCAGACAAATTGCTGCAGTAGTATTCACTACAAAATTACAGATATATTCATCTCCCGTGAAATATATTTGGAGTTATATACAAGTATGAAAGTCATCATATTGGTTAATATCTAGAATTAAAATAATTTTAAAATTAAAAAAAAATGGAACAAACCCAATTTCTGAATTTGGTAGATTCTTCTGTTGCTAGTGGTGAAGGAACAACCCATTTTCTAAATATGTAGATTCTTCGGTTGCAAGTGGTGTCTGCATTAAGAATGATTTTATCACTTGAAATAATGAAATTAATTATCGTATATAATATATATTCAATATAATATTATAATTTCTTACTATATCAACTTAAAACCATAAAGTCTTTTTTGTAGAATCGTGCTTGAGTTTACATTTGCAAAGTTTGATCATTAGTTCATGAAGAGATTAAACCATCAAAAACAATTTTAGGTGAATCAAAAATCTAAAAAAGAAATATCAAGCAAATTAATTAATGTTTTATTTAGCATTTTCTTTCCCATATCCATGTAGAGATCACGACCGCTAATTAAATACACAAGCTGTGGTGTGTACTAGAAATCATTGCTAATGAATTGCAAATATTGTTGATTTTGCTTGTTATCAAGGGAAAACAAATTGATATAGATTTGTAAAATACTCTAAAAATATGTTTAATATTATTAATTTTTATTTAAATTTAAAAATAAAGTTATAAAAAATATTTAGTAATATTAACTTTTACAAGACGTCCAATTGGGTGACAATGATGGTAAGGGTTTGGGATACTGAGTTAAGTGTCTTAATTCGAATCCTCACAAATATTCGATTGATGAGTCAAAATGAAAGTTTCGGTTTATTTTTGTGCTTAGTACTATTATGGGTGATCCCTATACATTATCTAGTCGTTAAAGATAGAATCATATGATTTATGATCATAAATTCGTAAGAATAAGTACCTATTTTTATGTATGACTGGACGATATAATGATGATTAAAAATAAGAGATTTAGGTTAAAAAAAATAAATAAATAAACCTTTTACAAGATTCACATATTTTTTTTAATTTATATTTAATATTATAATTTTTATTTTATAATAATTGTGAAGTCATAAAAGCTATGTAGCCATCAACGTTTGAAAGTGACAAATTAAACATTTAAGCCGATTGTGAAATAAAATCATTTTCGAATTATTTTTTTAAGAGAATTTGTGCATACATTTTGGAAAACAACTATTTTCACCGACAAAAGTTCCTCTAAAATAGAAATTTTCATAATTTCTGGTTTCTTTGTTGATCAAAATATTTTCTTTCCATTCATTGGCTATCTTTTATGTTAAAAATATGAATTAAGTTGAAAGAAGAGCCGTTAAATCTTAATTATTTGCAATTTTGCACTATATGTCATACGATCACTTGGCTCTTTTAAAGATTGAAACCAAAACAGTAGCAAATAACGTATAAGAGAACGTGAAACAGCCATTCATCTTTACATCAAATTTATATTTCACCTTATACATATATATCGGATGCATATAGCCCTGAAGGGGTGTGGCTTGATAGTGAATACAGTATGTTAAACAGTGAGCGATCCTATATTCAATTTTTACGAATATATTTTTTATAAAAACTTGAGACAATCATTAAATTTTAACTTGATTTGTACAACAATCTAAATCTTAACACGATTCCACGATATAAAAAAATATTGAATTAAAAGCATACCAAACTGAACGATCAAGTTGAATATAATAAATTTAGATATTTATTATTATTATTATTATTATTATATATATATATATATATATATATAATTATGAATATAAAATTGAATATAGTGTAAAGACAGAATCTTAATTTTCTTTCTATTTAATTTGAAAATAAAAAAAAAATCACCCATTCTGGATCTAGAAACTCGTTCATTTTATAGGTACAATTATTTCAATGTTATTATCGAACTAAATAGAATATATAATACATTTAATATCGGGTAATAACAACAAATCTATTTTACATGTTTTAAACATGACAATGTGTTTATGTGTTCATCTTTTTTCGTTTATTTATTATATAAAATAATTTTTAAGGATAGATATACCGGAATTTCTTAGAATGCTTTCTCCCCATTTCAAGAGAGTGAATTGTATTCGTTTGTTTAGATTTTCGCCTAGTAAATGTATGATTTAATTATGTTAAAACAGAATCTCGTACGTGCACTAACACTTAAATTAATTAAGTTAAAAAAATTTATTATATTTTTGAGAATTTTATGTAAGAAGTTTTTTAATATATTATAAATCATTTCCTTTACATGAGATTATAATTTAACATAATGTTTGCTTTATTAATACGAAGATATAAATTAAAAATTTATAACTTATGATTTTAATATAAATATTACTTAAATTTTCATGTGATACTTAAATAAAATTATAAAATATAAGTTTTTGTTTCAAATTTTTATATTAATAAATATTAATTATTGAGGTGTGAATATAAATATGTCTGTTGTATCATTGGATTCTCGTCAGAGAAAGTAAATGGCTGAATTCTTCTTTGTAGAGCCTCAACTCCAAGTTCCTGCAAGACAATAACACGTTAGGAGTCACGTCGAATGGGATTCTCGACGAAAAAACTCTGATACCTAAGTCAGATATGGTGAACAAATATATGATAAATTCCAGTAAGTAAATCGGAATAGAATGCAGGGAACGAAACTCTTTTATCAAATGTGGAGAAGAGGAAATCAGAAGAGGAATACCAATAAGTAGAAGGCCAAAATCTAAGAATCTAGACCCCACCTCCCTTTGCTGGAGAACCTCCCTTTATATAGTGCCCTGATGATGTGATTAGACATCAGAGAATAGGAATGATGAGACTTTAATGCCTTTGAAAAGGGTATAGCCGCCTTCTTTTAATGCTGTAGCTGACATTACTGTCACTTCTAGGTCCGCCACTATTACTTCACCTGAAAATGAGTGATGGATGGGACAGACAACCCCTAGGATAGGGTATCATAATGTCTACCATGTCAACGATTATTCCCATTTTTTATTACGAGGACGTATAATTGGGGGTTCTCTAGATGAAGGTTGCATTTGTGTTGGCGAAGAGGAGACGTCCTGAGAGATCCCTGAATCTGGGAAACCAGTTCTGTATTTTTCCGAGACGTGGACAGGTTTATTCTGAGTCGACACAAACTCCCTAAAGTTTCCAGCTTCCTATCCTCGTAATACAATAAATAATTCTTTATTTTTTTCTAAAAAACATCCCTATTATTAGTTTTCTGTTTTATTATAATTATTTTTTATTATTAATATATATTTAATTATTAAGAATAACAATAATTTAATAAAAATTACGAGAATTACTTTCTTAGATTATCAACGAATTTTTTAATAGTAGGAAGGTAGACATACATATTTTAATAATATAAAATAAATAAATAATTATATCTAATTTTATTATTGTAAATAAGGTTATTAATATAATTGTAAATAATATATTAAAAAAATGCAAAGTAATTATTTTTATATTTTTATCATTTAAGTAAAACATTATCAAGCTTTAAGATGGTAAGTAAAACATTATCAAACTTTAAGATGGTAAGTGATATCAAACTTCCTGAAAAGTCGATTTTCTGGGACCTGAGACGGATTTATCTGATAAGGTGATTTCCCGGGTTTCGAGATAGCATTCCTCTAGAGGTTATCTTTCGGGAACCCGAGACGAAATTCTCTAAGGACAAATCTCTAACGAAACTCTCCAATGTTGGTGCAAGAATTGTCCGTAGGATTCTCCTCGCAGCCAACATGGAATGACTCGACTGGTGAGGTATAAGGGCAATGTGATTGTTTGTCGAACGACGATTTCTACATCGAAAAATGACTGCAAGCGTAACTGTTTCCGATAGAGCTTTACCTTCTAAGCCTGGAAAGAAAATAAACACCTCGGAGTGACGTCGGGAGGGATTTTCGACGAAAAAACTTCGATGCCTAAGTTAGAAAAATGGTGGAGGAATAAAATATGTTTTCGGTAAAGGCAGCAAAAAGAAAATCGGAACAAATCAAGAATGAGAGAAAAATGTGTAAAATTTATCCTCCGGAGATAGTGAAGAAAAAACGGTGGTAATGAGGCTGTCAGATCTCTCTCAATCTCTCTGTGTGGCTCAAGTATTTTCAGGACAAAAATCTAACTTCACAAGTAACAAGAAGTCCAACAACCTTGCCGTTGAAGAAGTTTGATTTATATAGTGATCCTCCTCTGAACAGTGATATGATTTGGCATCAAAAAATGGAAAGGATATGATATCTAACATGGGACAGTGTGCAGTCAATTTTCTTTAATAATGCTGTCACATCTGTATACTTTGTAGGTCCGTCACCGTCCCATCACCTGAAAATAGTCAGAGGATAGGACGGGTATTTTTAACAGGTCAGTTGTCATTAATCATTCCCATTTTTGAGTGGGAAGGGCACATGTCCATTGATACTCTGGTCAAGGATCGCCGGAGAGCCAGCAATAAGGGAACTCCTAGCCAGGGGCAATTCCCCTAGGAAGCTATTCTGATTCCTGAGTCAGTGGATGACTTCAAACTCCAACTTTTGGATGCCTGAGATGATAATGATTCTCCTGAAAAGCAGGTTGCCTGGGATAGGTATCGTCATGGATAATGGAATCCCGAATCGAGGGATACCTGAGAAGAAATGTCCCTGAGATGGAGACTTTCTAGATCCGCCTGGCCTCCTATCATGCGTCTTGTTGACGGATGTTCAATTTTTACCTAGGACAATGGAATCCCTAAATCGACGGATAACTGAGAAGATAAAATCACTGGATCGGGGTGCCTGAAACGGAGTACACATGAGAAGAGAGCACCCTAAAATTATACCTGATCTCCTGCCACGTGTCTTATTGATTGAGTGTCCACATATTATCTCCATATTTTCCTCCAAATAATTTGTTTAGTAATAAAATCTATTTTCAGAGAAAACATTTCTTTTTTATTTAAGAAATAATATAATTCCATTTTTTTTTAATTAAACGTTATAATCTACTAATAATATAAATTAAAAATAATTTTGGATATTTATTGCTGTTATATAAACCTTCATTCATAATTCTCTTTAAAGAATTTATACGGTACAATAATCATATCATTAATTTAACAACTCAAGTTCCACGCTTTAATCATATGAAATTTTCTTTATTGACGTCTGAATCATTAACCTTATCGTCTATTGATACACAGAAACTTAGCACGCAACTACTCAAAACTATTTTTGTTCAAGCATCTGCTTACCGCCTGAGGCCAAGCTACCTCTATCATTTTTTTCCTTTACTAAAAACATGAGAAGTTGGAATTCTTAATAGATATTATTGATGCAAGAAATCAGTCTCGTTCACGACTTTGAGTACCAGCAAATTTTCACTTCTCGTTCTTGAGTTTGGAACTGTAAAACACATAGAACACCTCAGGGATAAAGTCGATTTCCCGGTAAAAACCCTCCGATACTTAAGTCAGAGAGGGTTTTACTTGGTGTGTGTAATAGGTGTCCATACAAGCAAACAAACAAGATTGCATGAAGGGTATGGATGACATTGAATGTTCTATCCATGAGTATGATGTCTGGATGCACTGAAAAGTTAAAAGAATACCTCACAGTGGGTTTCTCTCGATGTTTTTTCGAATAAATCTGATTGCGGATCCCTTTCTCTTGATTTCTGGATGCTGTATCTGAAAAGCCTAAGAGTGCGTATCCCTGGACACGTGTTGTTGCATGGCTGGCGTGCCCAGGGTGACCTGTTGCAAAATTAGAGGGCGTGAAAAATTGTGACACTGTTTCTTGTCACGTCATCCCCGAGCCCCCAAGTGTTTGTACCTCCGAGCAGAGCTTCTAGCTCTCCCAAGAATAAAATCCCCTGGTTCTCGGGAGTAGCCTTGGTGTCGCCAGGAGATGGAGGGATGGAGACTAGCATACCTCGAGTGTCAGCATATCTGTACTATTGTATAGTAGGCTATTGATCTGACCCCCCGACTCTAAGGGTACATGTTGTTGAAGGCTCCGACCCGAAAGCAAGTTGGCAGCAAATAACTCGAAGAAAAGTTTCTGATTGGTTGTCTTGGGCAGAGTGTCCGAGGTGGTTCGGCTATCTTCTTGTTGGCCTGATCAGCTTCTCGAAACGACATC
>JAVXUL010000015.1:1604015-1625157 GCA_035590515.1 Trichilia minutiflora | reverse complement strand
TTTTATGACAAATAAAAAATTAATTACAAATGATAAGTTTTCTATACAAATTAACTATGAAATACAAGTCAATGTGACAATATTATTATTATTATTATATTACAAATATTATTTATATTTATTAATTTTTATTATTATATCACATTAATATGTATAAAATATTTGTTTTTTCAAATTATTTTTTTAAATGATTTGATAAACTTTGCATAATTTTTTTTTTTCTTTACTTAATTATAATAGGGCGTTACAATTGCTATAGTTTTTTTTTTTTTTTAAATAATGTTAAAAATACAAATGAAATGGTCTCCACTTTCTAGGACATCAAGTAATTGTGCAAGACAATAAAATAGATTGATCCTCAAATGTTGTCCTTTCGTTTCATATGATTGGAAGAATTCATTGAGATTATACGTGCACGATATTTCTCTTCAAAGGAAGGTTTTCAATGTGCTTCCACGCATTTGAAAACCACCCACTTGAAGCAAAGAGAACATAATTAGTGAACAAGACCATATAACAATTGTGAATTAAAACAATAACAGAAAAAGAAAATGAAAAAATGAACACTCTTTCTAAAAAAATATTTTGTAAGGTCAAATTTATTTATTTTGATAAAACATAATCCTAATCCGATACACATCAAAAAGATTCTTCAAGTCTTGGGAAGCTAACTAGTAGTGATTAGAACCCATCAAGCAAACAGGCCCAGCCCAGTTAAATAAAGAGAAATGGGCCTGTCAAGAAGAGAAGTTCGAAGTTCGAAGTTCGAAGCTCAAGCTCCTTCTCCATCCTCTCTCCAGCCTTGACATTTTAGCTCATTATTGTGCAGAGTCATTAAATTTAATTCCAAATTTAAAGCTAACTATTGTTTCATAACATAAAAGCCAGATTTCTTTTCGGTGAAATGTCGTGCATTGAATCCACTATGATGAGATGATCCGACGCAGCTGATGATAAAAGAATAATTTCTTACATTTTAATAATTATCACTGCATTAAATAGAATAATAGAATTTAATTGTCTTATTTTGAAACAAGCGTAAAGTATATTTTATAAGCATTAAAACTAAATTTAAAATACAAAATCTTGAACGAGGACATAAACGATCATGAATTTGACAAGTATAAATTTAAAACACATAATCTTGATTAATTTTTATCAATATTCCTTAAGCCTTTTTTTTTAATCGTAAGGTCTGTTGAAACCAATATTGAATTATTTCGAGGTCTTTATAATTTTTAGAAGATTTTTGTGTAAAGGTGGGTATTTGCTTTTTGAACCATTTGAAACTACATTTTCAATTCTATTTTAGTATTATATGTATTGTACATTATGTTTGAAGCAATTTATTATTAATGAGTGTACTTTGGTGGTAATGAATTGAATTTAAAATATATAGATTATATTTATATTTTGATTTTGATTTTAATTAATTTATTAATAATTTAAATGAGATACTTAATTATTAGTATGTTTAATTAATATTTTTAAAGATTAATCGGACGAAACAATCATGATGAAACCTCAATACTTTTAATTATAAAAAAATGTGTTTGAAATAATTTAATTTAATATGATAAATTATTAAAAATTGATTTAATTTAAAATTTCAGTTATAGTTTGAATTATTTGAATTTAGCAATTTGAATATTTTTTATAGAAGGAAGAAAAAATAAATTAATCCAATTAATGGTTGAAATCAATTTAGATTGGATTAATTTGAATATATTTAGGTATAATTTATGAAATATTTTTTATTTTTAAATAAAGAGGGACATTATAATACTTTTTATAATACCTTTTCTTTATTTTAAATACTTTTTCTTTTTGACTTTATTTTATTTACTTTAAATTTGAATTCTTAACTCAAATTTTGAAGTAGCTTCATTTGCATAATAGCTCAACTGCTTGAGAAGGTCTAGAAAATTTTTTACAATTGTAAAATTAAAGGAATATTTCATAATTTAATCAAAGTTTAGGAGGTCATCAATATTTTACCAACACACGAAATACATGATAGGTGTAAATTGTAGCTTTTTAATAATGCGCGGTCTCCCTCAGTTCTATAATTTCGTTTGTGCTTTTTGGGACGCTTGTTCCTTCTCCTTGTCCAACAAGTTTTTCGAAACGAGAGATGGAGAAAAGCGATGGCGCAACATCAAGCGAAAATCCGAAACCATGGCAGTCTTATCAAACTGTTTACACAAACGCCAAAGCAGGTACTTACAATCACATTCTATACTTTCATCAAATTCATCCAGCTGGAAAACTTCCACGGTACTGAGTTCACGAAAACGTCGTCATACACTTCAATTCTTGAAATTAATTGATGCTGTAGAGCAGAGACTGTATGTGATTGATTTTAAGTTAATGAATTGCTCATGAAACGCTGTGTTTTAAGGTATGGATGGAGTGGACAAGGAGAAAGTGCAGAGAATAGTGTATGAGATGAGCAAGGGATCGGAATATTTTAAAAACGAGGAACGTAAGGAGGCAGTTATGCGGAAGAAAATTGAGCACATGCGCGGTCGATGTGCGAAACTTACAGCTGCAGATATATCGTATTATCAGAAGGTGTTGAATATTGACAAAGAAAATATATAGATTCTTGTTTCTTTAATTTGTAATATTATCATTGAATATAAACATAAAATACTTCTAGCTTTAAATTTGTGCAAGTCAGAAACTAGAACTATCGGTATTCTTGTGTTTGACAATCCGTTTGGCCTCAGTTTAATATGGAAGTGCTCTTGGGACTGCTAAAAGCACTTCCAATATTGCCTGTTGGATGCTTCTGCAGGAAACGCTTTTGGTTTTTAAATATTTCAGAAGCACTCCCAAATGTACCCTTGGTAATAAGTTCTGGTAAAATATATCTATTATAAGATTACGAGTTTATGCTCTGTGCAGGTAGCAGATAAAAGAGTATCAGAGCTAGAAGCTAGACGTGACCTTTCAAAAATTTGGCTACATGTAGATATGGATGCTTTCTACGCAGCTGTAGAAACACTGAGCGATCCTTCATTAAAGGGCAAGCCAATGGCTGTTGGCAGCATGTCAATGATCTCCACTGCTAATTATGAGGTTTGAACCGCGTAATATGAATTTCAAGGGGAATCATGAATGATTTTTACTCGTTCTATGAATCTTGTCTGAAGATAAAATGTCCGTGTCTCTAATTTATTTGTGAACTTTATCTGGAAGACTGGAACACACTTTGATTATTTTGTAGGCACGGAGGTTTGGGGTTCGTGCTGCAATGCCTGGTTTCATTGCTCGTAAATTATGTCCAAAATTAATTTTTGTTCCCACAGATTTCAAGAAGTATACTTACTACAGTGATTTAACTAGAAAAGGTTAGATTTCTACTTTCAGAAATGATTTGGAATGCTGCATCAAGTTATTGTTTCACATCTATTTTTGATCGTGTTTCTCTTTCTTAGTTTTCCAGGGCTATAATCCTAACTTCATGGCGACTAGTTTGGACGAAGCTTACCTTGACATAACAGATGTTTGCAGAGAAAGAGGCATTAGCAGTGCAGAAGTAAGTTAGCACATATTGTTTAGTCGATTTCCTAAGCATATAACATCTTGACATTGCCCTCAATTTTCTTTCTACCTTTACGTATTCTATTTACCTATTTTTGCTGATGGGCCTATGAATTCTGCCCACTTCTTTTTTTGACATTATGAAGATTGCCGAAGAACTCAGAACCAGCATTTATGAAGAGACTGGTTTGACATGTAGCGCTGGAGTGGGGCCAAACCGCTTACTTGCTAAGGTCCTTCAGGCTGTCCACTAAATAGAATTGCACTTTTTATCTTGTATGGATGCAGCTTCTGCATTGTTGCAACTCTGTAAATTTTGCTATGATGAAACAGAATGGAAAATATCTAGGTTATTCCTTTCACAGAAAATTTGAATTTCACATTAAATATAATTTCTTCTCATAATATGAGGGAAACGTTGAAAGAAATATTTTTTGTGATCTCGTCTTCATAATATCTAAGTTAAATTTTGGTGAAGAGAAGGAGGAAAGTTCTATTTGTTGATTAATGATAAATCTTTGCTTCCTTAGGTTTGCTCAGATATAAACAAGCCAAATGGACAGTTTGTCTTACCAAATGACCGGATGGCTGTGGTGACATTTATATCTTCCCTCCCCATACGAAAGGTATATAAGCTATTCACTTATTGACAACTTTGCTTCAGCATGTTTGAAATGATTCTTTTTCCAGAAGATCATGTTAGATATGATATGTAATCAACATGATTAGCATTCTGTATAATATGACTTCTGGAAAACTCTATCTACAGATTGGGGGTATTGGTAAAGTCACTGAACATATTTTGAGGGATGCTTTTGGTATTAATACTTGTGAGGAAATGCTGCAAAAGGGAAATTTACTCTGCGCATTATTTTCTCATTCAACAGCAGGTTAGCACACTGATCAGCTTGTTCCACTTTTCTTTGCAATTGTCATCCGATAAATCTATGTATTTGACATAGAGTTGGAAGATTAATATTATCCTATACACTTTTTTGTGTGCTCTGTTGCATTTTGTATGATTGGAGGCCTCATTTGATGTAAGGTCTTTCTTAATCCTTCTTCTTGGTATTTTGGAATGGTGAATAATAAAATGCATAGTAAGTCAGTAGCCCTAGTGTTGGTTATTCTCTCAAAATCCAATCAGAGCAAGAAAATAAGTCATGAATAAAATGGCAATGTATAAGCCGTCAATTTTGAAGTTCACCCTACAAATTAAGTGGTCATCACTAACAGCAACAAGATTCACATAGCGACTGCAACTTGTAAATTTTTCTTTTGAAGATCATCATCCATACACACACACACGTAAGCTTTCACCACATAGGGAATTGTAGTGGAATCATTTTCATTGGCTTCTGAATGTACTGCAAATTATTGCAGATTTTTTTCTCTCTGTGGGACTGGGTATTGGGGGCACTGATACCCCTCAAGTCAGTTTCCGGAAAAGTATCAGTAGCGAGAGAACCTTTTCGGCCACGGAAGACAAAACATTGCTTTATCAGAAATTGGGTAACTTCACAATTTACTTTCTGTTCAATAACATATTGCTAATTAATGTTTTGAAATAGACCTGCTGCACCTATTTCTGTCATTATCAAATGTGGGCCGTGTTAGTTGGGGGTTAGCTTTTAATCTATCAATTCTTCATGTCAAGTATTTGACAGTTTTTATATGATATTCAAAATCATGAACTTTTTGGGTAACTGAATGTTTCTGTGAATGAGTGATCCTTACAAAGATTATATTTGCAGCTGAAATTGCAGAGATGCTGTCTGCTGACATGGAAAAAGAAGGACTCTGGGGGCGAAATTTAACTCTTAAACTGAAAACAGCATCTTTTGAGGTACTGATTATGAATTGTAGATGATGATTCTGGTTAAAATTTGTGCTTGTGTGCAATTTTTTATTTGTTGAGGAGGATTCTTATATACTGAGTTTCTTTCGATATCTTTTGACTTATTTGTCTTTGTTATTTGTTGTTCTAAACTTTTCATGCCTATTGTTGCTGTCATCACTAATGATTTTTTCCGTCTCTTGAGCTTAATGACATCTGCAATTGCAGCTTCGAACCAGAGCAGTAACTTTGCAAAAGTATATTTCCTCAAGTGACGACATCTTAAAACATGCTTCTGTACTGCTTAAGGCTGAATTTCCTGTTTCTCTAAGACTCATAGGTAGGACTTCATTATGTGGTTTATATGTCCTGACATAGTGACTATTTATTGATAAGTGATCCAGTCTCTCTCCCTTACACACACACACACACATGTGCGCGTGCGCACGCATGTTGCTAGGTAGATGAATATAATCTTGCACATTGTTGACTTTTGAGTTTCATAGCATTTCTAATTTTGGTCTCAGGTCTGCGAGTGTCTCAGTTCAATGAAGACAAGGTTTGTGGCCCGTCTGATCCTACACAAAAAACTCTCACCAGCTTTGTCAAGTTAGGAGATGCTTCTAGGAAAAATTTGGGCTACCAAAATTCCTTGACTTCAGATACCAATGACCACTGTTTCATGGATGATAAAGAAACTAGTATTTCACTTGGTATCCTAGAGACAAGTAATCATGAATTTATAGATCCATTTGACAACTGTGTACCTGATCTCGATGATGACAATCATAGTTTCAGCAACAATGTTTGTGAAGAGAAAATTTGTGAACCTTCAAGCAACGAAAGTGCAGAAAAGGTACTAGTCAAGCCTGAAGACCAGTCCATTTGTTGACTCAGGCTTTAATTGAAACGGATGAGCATCCCAGTAGTTATAGGATTTTCAGTGTTTCATAAGTTTTTGTTTTAGTTCTTTTCTTGTGGTTCCTTTCCATCTTAAATATACATTTTTCTATTTGTATAGGAGAATAACCCAGACGCGGTATGGCACACTCCAGAATCTCACGAAAATGAAGTCCCAAAATTGTTGGAAACTGATGATTTGGTTCCTCAGCAGCACGAGAGAAGCAATCATGACAGGTTCCAGCAGGTGAATGAGGGTAATATCCCAGAAAATGGGATTGCTACTTCATCCAATCAGAAAGATAAATTTATTTGGGTGGATGACTACAAGTGTTCATTATGTGGAATTGAATTGCCGCCATCTTTTGTCGAGGAAAGGCAAGAGCACTCTGACTTTCATCTTGCTGAGAGGCTTCAGAAGGAGGAATCTGGCAGTGATCTAAGAATTCTTACCCCAAGGCAAAGGATTAGTACCTTTTTAGTTCATTCATTATTTCCAGTTTGCATTATTTTTTTTTAAACATGCTCAAAAAGAATGGTTGTACTTTGGCACTATCTAAATGGAATAATTTTTGTTGTCTAGAAGAATAATTCAATCCAGCTGATATTTTGAAAACCAAAATTTGAAGACTCTGGTTCCAATGGCCGGATTAATTAAAAAATTGCATCCATTATTCTCATTTCAAATTTTCTCTGAAATGTAGTTTTGACTTAATAAGTTTAAACCGTTTTCAGGTGTGACCGGCAAAATCAACCTGGAAGTCAGAGAAAACGTAGGAAGCTGAAGTCTCTTCCCAAAGAAGGCACTCATCTTCCCCTTGACATGTTCTTCTCTAAGAGCAATCAGAACTTCTAGCATTATGGTATCATATACATAGTTTATTACCCTGTACATACATATTTTTGCATAGTGCGTGTGTATATTGTAGAATATTGATAACTGATAATTGATTGTATTTGGTTCATTAATCTTGGCACCGTGTGCAATAATAGAAAATGTTATCAGGATTCTCATTTAAACCTCAGTAATAAAAGGAGCTTCTTAGTTTGACATCCAATTCATTATTCATTGGTATTTGTCATTATTTTTTGTAAACAAATAATTTTACTTTTAATGTCATAGCATTCTGCAGGGGTCAAATCTCTTCAACTAATGCTATGATGGAAAGAATTGTTAACCAGATAAATTTGAGTATTGAATAATAATTGATATAATGATTCGTGTATCTCTTGATCCATCTATTCTTGTATTAACATAACCTTTGGTCGTGTATCACGCACGTTTCCATTTTAGACACAGAATAAATATCTGCCACGTGCCACTCATTCTAAAAGTTGTGGATCTCTCTTCTCTGGGTTGAGGATAAGACAGTTAAAACCTTAACAGACACCCTTGCAAATAAAGCAGAAATGGAAATAATGTACACCGTTCCAAAATCTAAATGCTCCTATTTAAACCAAACAATCCCTGCCAAATACCTTCTCTCTTCCACTTCAATCATTCCAATTTCCCGACTTTCACTGGTTAAACGAAAAACCCATTTGAATTCTCTGCAAAAAACTACAAGACCATATGAAATTAACGATGATGTTAAAGAAACTGCAAAAATGCCAACCATACCTGATATAGTGGCTTCATAAAAAACACAAAACCTGGACCTCCAGCTCCAAACTCTGGGTCCCTTTTTCAGAATCATAGCCATAAGCTTGGAAACAGGGAATGAACTGGGGAGAGGTGAAGGGCCGATAAGGGACTGGTTGGGAGGCAGAGTTCTTCATTTGGACTCCATTAGATTGACGAGAGAAACTATGGACATGGAGAAATCAATATTTGGGATCGGTTTGTTCATAAGAGCTGCTGCAGTTAGATTTGGTTATGACTGTGGTTGCTTGCTATCAATGATTCAGATCTTTAACATTCCATGGTACTTGCTTTTACCATTGATACTTTTATTATTTTGATGTTGTTTCACAATTGTTGAATGTGACTAGGTTCATGTGAGTGTTGATCCTGCTTGTTTTAGAATTTGGCTAGTTATAGTGCCTCTTTTTGCCACTTTTTGCCACTTTTGTATTGAATTTACTTGCTTGAAGGGAGCCAATGCAGATCATTGGAGCATACTTTAGAAGAAAGGATAAATTGGTTAGGTTAGAGGTGCAATTTTGAAGTTTTTGGAAATTCAGACTTTGATGTTTGTGATTGATATTGTTAAAAGAACATACATAAACTAGAGAAATGAGAAGTCCTAGTAGAAGTTTGTGGTATATTTTATTGACACTGATACATTTGAAATTATTTCACTATCAGCATGGAAAGTAGAAAGGTTTTCCTGAACTTTCATGGATGATTCTGTCAGCAGTGGCGGAGCCACGTTGATGGTGAGGGGGGCCATGGCCCCCCCCAAATTTTTAAAAATTAAAAATTTTTCCTTTAATAAATTAAATATTTTTTTTAGGTCCTTCTTAAAATAAAAAAGAATTTATTTTGGCCCCCCTCAATTTTATTTTGGCCCCCCTCAATTTATAATCCTGGCTCCGCCCCTGTCTGTCAGTACATTTCTCCAAAAAAGATTTCTGTCAGTACAGTTATATGTCTTGGATCTACATAAAATCTAATGGAAAGGTCTCGTGCAACCTCAAAACCTCTAGTTCTAGCGTTAGCCCTGTGGAGTAAAAGCTTTATGTTAAAATGTTCATAATAAATGTTAATCTGATGGAAGTACAAGCTTGGCTAGATGGTTAATGTGTATTTTAGTCCGTACTTTATTTTTTCTTTTCTCAGCTCAGCAGGTTTTACCAAAGAATAGGGTTCAAAATCGTGCACGAAGTGATTGGTTCAACAATTGGAGATTTGACTCACATGTTGGTCTGGGGAGGAATAGGGACCCGAATGGATGCCAACATTGAAGAGATTCTAATAAAATGGTGCAGCAAGTTCAAATCTCAGAATTGATTTCACAATGATCTTGTTGCTTACTTGCTGGAACACCGCAGCATGAAGATTAGCAGAATCATGATCTGAAGCTAACTGCTTTGCATTGAAAATCCATATTCTGCTTTGATTGATGATGCTGGACGATAGCACTACGAAGACCTCTTGGGTTGTAAGTTTTTGCTGCAAGGGAACGTTTCGATTGTATCATCAATGACACGCTCTATTGAAGGCCAAATCGAGATATAGGGAGGAAAAAGTACAGCTATAGTTAAGTTGTTGCATGCTTATGTGGCAGAGAAGAACTCAACTCTTAAAAGCTATTTGATTAGAAATAACGTGATACTCAAAACTAATGGTTGTACTTTTAAATGTTGAAGGAATCTTCATACAATTTGATCAACATTCTCCTGATAGATCCTGCTTCTTTAAACTTATAGCAATTATGTTACCAGTCTTTAACCTTTGATGGGCAGAACTTCATTATTGTTTCGAAATTATGCTGCTAGTCTTACCATTATTATGGACCGGATAATTCCTAATGCATACTTAGAAAGCACTCAAAAGCATACGATTCTGGTAAATATCTTTGTAATATCTAAATCTCAGGAGCCGTTTGATGGTAAGTTCTATTAGATAATATTCGTATCAGTTTTGAATTTGAATTATCATGGGTTTTTATTGAATTGTTAAAAAAATTAGATTGTAGATTTTATCTAAATTATTTTTTCGGATACACAATACCAAACACCTGTCTTTTATTTGATAGACGAAAAAAAAAATCTTTATAATATCTATACAATCAATCATATGTTATATATATATATATATAAAATATTTTAAAAAATATTTTAATTAATTTAATATCTTAAAACAAGAGATTAAGTTATCAATTAAAAATTACTCTTTAATACATTAGATTTATTTATTTATTATTTGTTAGACTTGACTAATCCCCATATGAGTATGTCGCTCGTGCGGCCCAGAGTACGTGTTTCCCAAATCCCAACATTAGATTCAACGGCAAGGAGAAGAAGATGATCATTTGAGATAGGCCCCACATCGTACATTGGCTGGCTTCTATCACCCAAATCGTTACAACTACTACTACAACTGTAGTAACCCTAATTCAGTCTCTTTTCTTCTCTAAACAGACTAAACTAAGACCATGTCTCGACGAGAGAGTCGAGATTCCGACTCCAGACGACACCGCTCTCGATTCGACCGTGAACCTAGGTACCCTTTTTTTCATCTATGCATATTCTTCCAATGTGAATTGTGATGTAATGTTGAACTTTTTAGTAGGGGTTTTACTGGTCTCTTGTGTCGATCCGAGTCTTAGTAGAAGAAACATAATTTAATGCGTGGTCATTCGATGGTACTTGGTTATTTGTTGAAATTGGGTAGATGAAACTTACCGGAATTAAATGGTGTTGGAAAGTAGGATCTTATTCTTCTAGTTTTTTAAATATAAAATCATCTGACGGTTAAATGGCATGAAAGGAAACATATTATGTTAGAATGGGAAGCAAAGCTATTTGAAATATCAAGTGCATACATTTTTCAAGAAAGGATGTTCTTTTTATTTTCTACCAACCTCTTTCTTGCTCGCCCTTATGAAAATTGCTGTTTACTAATGGCTTCCAATGCTTATATGCAAAGAGTTTGTAAGTTGTTCATCTCATTTATGTGGATTTAGATGATGTTTCTTTATCATTTGAATTTGAATTGTAGGCATGGTTTGAATTAGAATAGATCATTTGGCATTGTGCTGCTCATGTTAATTACTAGATGCTTTTAAATCCTTATTTGGCCTTTGATATTATTGGTGGTACTAGTCCGAAGAGGTCTCGGAGGGATGGAAAATCTGCAACAGAGAGAGTTTCTAGCGGCAATAATTTGGATACCGGAGTTCATATAGCTCGGGACCAAACACATCGTCGCCGTCTGCAAGATGTGTTACCACTTGAGGTTCCATCCGCACCTGATTCTAAGGTTGACAACAGATCTCCAGCCAAAGAATCTGACAAGAAACCCAACAGACTTCAAGACAAACCTAAGGGTTCTTCTGATCCAACTGAAGTACCTCGGTCTCGTTCTTATTTTCAGGTTTTTGTGTTGGTTTATGAATATTGATCCTTCAGTTGTTTTATGTGTTCTTTTCTTAATCGATTGCATGATCTCTGCTTTTATAGTGAATAAGTAATGGAACTCCTGCATATCACAATTGCTGTAAATAGTCTTTATGAGATGTTAGTTTTATTTTGTATAAAAGGGATGGATGCATATGGTCACTGGCTATGTATTTTGTGGTGTCCACCCTTCAGGCAACTTTGTGTGTCAGTGTACGAGTATACTGGACATGTGTTATGGCTGACAGACTGAAAATAGTACATTTTACTGTCTTAAAAATCTAAAAATTGACATCATAGTTCAAAACTTTGTGAGAACAAGCTAAAAGGAAAGAAATGGAGCCAAAAGCGTGGTTTGAAGAGCTAGAAGTAAATATATAAGATCATTAGTTAATAATTAAGAAGTGAGACCAGCGTTGGCAGAGTAGACAAGATAAGCAGTGGAAAGTTATGGTGCAATTGGCTGCTTAATGGAAATTGAATTGTTCCATTGAAATTTTAGGGTATGATGATGTGAATCTATCATCTAGATTGTGACCATTGAAAGATATTGGAAAGTGTGTAGAAGCTCATTATGTTGCATTCATTTTTCTGAACTATTGAAAGTACTGCTGAATTGTACACTTCTGGTTGCTGTTGGTGTTGGGTAACTTTGTTACCTGTTCGTGTATCTGCCCAAAGGTTTCTTGAACCTTACTTCCAAGTTGACTTGAAAATTCTTCTGCAATCCAGACTGATCTGCTCAACTAAACAGGCTGTATTTCTGTTGAGTTTAGTTACTTGGTTGTTATTCAGTTTATGCAAACCTTTTTTTCTGGGCTGATGTTGGGAATTCTTGTTCAGCCCTGTGCATACGAGTGCTTCCGTGTATATAACAATCTTAGGCTTGCCTGTGCGTGTCTTATAACAGCACGATGAGCGTGGTAATACCGGGCAAGTTGGTCGAAGCTTAGGTCGTGGAGCAGCTGATGGTGAGTTTTAAGTTCTGCATCAAGAACCTTGTATTTTAATTTTTCCTTGTTGCATGTTTTTCCTTTTGTGCACAGTGTAGACATTGACATTTACGTATAATTTATAAAGTTGACATGTTCTTGTGGTAAGTTTCTATGAAATATTATACATGTTAAATATATTTTGAAATTATTAATTATCCCTTTGTGAACTACCATTCGAAAAAACACCCATCGCAGTCTGTTTTCTTATTATCAAATAAATTATCAAAATTATGTCTTTAACTGTTTGAAGAAATTGAAAACTTCGCAAAATTAACCAGTTTGTTGTCTTCATTGGAAACTTAAGAACTCCATTCGGTGTCTGCTTTTTCCAGCTCTAGAATGTTATTCCAGCGTTGTTATCTGTTTCGTTATTATATACTGTTTGCTTCATTGTTTCCTACTTCAGATATGAGCCGGAGAAATTTGTAATAAATTTCTTGATGTCTGTGGATTTTTCTTTAATGCAACCTTTTTAGTTGTCATTTTGCATTTTGCAAGAACATTTTTTTGTTCAAGAACCATTGCCTTGTATCTTAATATAGTTCTTAGTCTTTTCTTTAGAATCGTCTATTTATTTTTGAGTGGAATCTTAAACTTTGTTTCATGTGTCAAATGCCTATATCTTACTATTCCTTATGTTTTAAGAGCGTGATGGGTGGAGGGATTTAAGGAATCAAAAAAATGAAGCATCAGACAAGAAAGAATCTTATGATGCACGGCAAAGAGATGAAAAATCAAGATATACAGGGGATGACAAGAGCGTATGGAACCATGATGAATTCTTCAAGTTGGAGGCTGATCCACCACCACCTGCTTGGAAAAGATGGGCATTTAGGGAAGAGAAGGTTCCACTGGACTCTGCAAATGCCAACAAAGCTGCAGTCGAATCAGTCAAAGTAAGCCGTTCAGATCGGCCTCCATTAGGAAATGAAAGAAGGGAGGAAAGAGGCCACATTTTCCACCATTCAGCAAGATCTGAGAAACCACCTATCAGAGACTGGTTTGTGAACCGGGAAGAACCACAGAGGGGCGGGTACCCATCAAGACAAAGGTATGGTAGTAGTGTTGGTGGGGCTGGCAGTCATGGTGATTATGGCGGAAGGGATAGATATGATGGAAGGCGGCAAGAGTTTCGCTCAGGTGGTACACAAGGTGAGAAATGGAAGCATGATCTGTTTCAGGAGGCTAATCGGAGTCCAACCGCGAAAGATGAAGATGATCGGATTGCAAAATTAGAAGCACTCCTCGCTTCTTAATGAAAATTGACGAGTTGAAGAGTAGACTTCAGTTTGCATTGCTTTGGTTTTTGCTTGTGCATGCATGTCTGTCAAGTTAACATCTGCGCTCCAAAAATATTTCTCTTCCAGCAGATTATTCCAAGTACAGAGTTTCTTTTTGTAAACGAGTGGTGGTCTTAACTTCTACAACCTTTACGTTTTTTGAAACTAGATAGTTTATTTTCACCTTAATCAATTGACTGGTTGCTTGGAAACATTGTTGTTTGAATTCCTAAACAAATTTGTTTTCTCGTTGTATAAAAAATAGGTAGGAGCAAGTTCTCTTTTGATGGTGCCAAAAATTGATCAAGAGTCAAATTCATGAACTTTATATATTTTTCAATACATAAGTATGTTTGAGATGGTGATGTTACGAGTGTATTTGATAAATATCAATTGTTAAATGCAATTGGGTAATTGTAAAATAATGGAGCGATATAAAAATTCATTAATATCATAATAAAAGGATTGTTTATTTCCGAGCGAGTTTAATTATTTTAGGCAAATCGAAATACGTTTTAAACAGTTGCGCGGTAATTGTTTCTCGCGTGTGGGAGGTTTAACTCAAGGGCCAAAAGCTAAGAAACGACGTCGTTCTCTATTTTTGCCGGCAAAATCGAGCTTGCGAGGAGGGAAAGCAAACGCTGGTTGACAATTGATGAAGCTGAATAGTTGATGAAAATTGCTCCTTCTGGACCTTCTCCACCTCAACAAATCAATCTGCAATAAAATGACCTATCGGTCAATCTTCGACGGCGGAATTATCAAAACCGAATTTGAAAAAGCAGGAATAAAACCTCACTTCATTAACTCAATCTGGAAGTACGTGTTATTTCATATTTCTACCTTTAATTTTTATAATTTTTGGAGCTATGTATATCCGATATACTGTGTTTTGCTGACTCGATATGGAAGTATGTAATGGTTCATATTTCTACCCTTAATTTTTATAATTTTTGGAGCTTTTTGAATCTGATGTACTATGTTTTACCGATTGATGACAAAGGTATGTGATTGAAAACCCTAATTGTGAATGGGACGATATTCCATCTTTACCGTCTGCAACTTATACTCTCCTTCGCTCCAAATTCAAGCCTCTTACCTCTACTCTTCATTCCGCCGCCGAGTCCAGTGATGAAGTAACCACCAAACTACTCATCAAGTTGCAGGTAACTCTTTAACACTATTAGGGTATTGCTTGGAAGGAAGTTTATAGAAAGACTTTAAATTTTCTTCGCATATTTTTTAAAAGCGCTTTCCAGTAAAGCATTTTCTCCATTTCAACCTAACACTGTAAAATAGAGGAGAACAAGTTTTTTTTTTAACGTGCACTGTCTTTAAAGATCCTTTTTTGGGAGGACAAGGAGTTAAAGTGTCTTCCAAAGAAACAAACAAAAGTTTATAATTGTTTGTAACTTGTTGTGATTGACTGCCAGAATGGGGGTTTTTTGGAGGCTGTGATTATGAGGTATGACAGTAGCTTGGGAAAGTATGGGGGGAAGCCACGTCCTGGTGGTCCAAGGTCGACCTTGTGCATATCATCCCAGGTTACTTGAACCATTTTACTTGTCAAAACAGAAAATGCAATGAAGCTTGTTTTGGGTATGTTTTAGGTTCACTTGTTTGAAATCTATCAGGTTGGTTGCAAAATGGGCTGCAGATTTTGTGCAACGGGAACTATGGGATTTAAAAACAATCTGTCGTCGGGAGAAATTGTGGAGCAGCTGGTTCATGCCTCTCGTTTGTCAAATATACGCAATGTTGTTTTCATGGTAATTTTGTTTTTCTCTGCCGAGCAGTACATTTACTGTATGAATTATGAGTTAAATGTCTTTGAATGTGAAAGGGGATAATTGTTATTTTCTGATTTATTGTTTTGCTTTGAGGCTGATATGGTGGTTTTGTAGTAATTTGACTACGTGACCCTTGGCCTTTAGCTTAAGTAGTGAAGAAGTGGCATAGGGTGGCTTGGGATAGGTTGTGGTTTTAATCTGACTAATTAGAACGAAAAAAAAAGGCTGTAACTCTTGCCTTAAATGTAACTTACATATGAATTGTGCTTTCTTAATCATAGAAACTTCTTTGCAGTATTGCATTATAGCTTGTCTTCATCCAAACATATATATCAAAAAGTATATTTGTTAATATATGGAACACATTTGCATTTATGAGCTTCTTTTTATGGCTCCAATCCTGTTTCTATTCAAAGCATAATTATGCTTGAGCAATTCATTAGGAGCAACGCTATCACAAATAATAGGAACTGAACTACATTTCCATCCCATCCCTCTATATTCCTTTATGGCTTTACCTCTATGGATGGCTTTAGCTGCTTCCAGTTGAACTGTGGTACAGATGGGCTATTTTAAAAGTCTATTTGCCTTTTTTTTCCTCTTGTTCTCGGAAAACAGTACAATTCTCTGGTACCATTTACATAAAACGAGTGGGCAGCTTTGTGTAAAAATTGCCACTCTAAATTTAGTTAAAATTTAATATGCTTTTTTTATTTTGTATCTTTTCACCAGGGGATGGGGGAACCATTGAATAATTATGCTGCCTTAGTGGAAGCAGTCCGCATAATGACAGGGCTACCTTTTCAGCTGTCACCAAAGAGAATAACCGTGTCCACGGTAAGCTCTATAAACTAACATTTTGTTAAACCTTTTGTATGGCCTTCCCGGGAATATGTGTTTATAGTCACCACCCGTTACCATTTATTTGTTGTGCTTTCATTATACAGGAAAAAAATTCTTCTCATAATTGTTGAATTTGTTATCTTGAGAATTTATAATTCATTTAAAGCTTATGAATTGTTGTGAATTTCATATGAGAAGTTCAAATGAGAACTCTGCTGTTTTTCCCCTCTCAACTTCTCACTCTTCTATCTTTGTTTGATATGTCTAACGGCAAAATTATGGTTACGTATATGCAAACTTTTAGCCAGGATGGACAGTCCAAATCACATTAATTATATCAAAATTTTATGGACTTATGAATGCAGGTGATACTTGACTTACTATTATAAATTTGCACCTAATCTTCTGTAGGTTGGCATTGTTCATGCTATCAACAGACTTTATAATGATCTACCTGGTTTGAACTTAGCAGTATCCCTTCATGCACCTGTTCAAGATATCCGTTGTCAGATAATGCCTGCGGCTCGAGCTTTTCCTCTAGAAAAACTTATGAATGCCCTTCGAGAATATCAAAAAAACAGGTAGGAACATATTGTACATAATGTTCTTGCTAATTAAGTTCAAATTGTTTCTTTTCTCCCTAAAATCGTTACATAGTGTGAGTACAACTCATTTAGAATTTTAAACTTCCAGTCAGCAAAAAATCTTTATCGAGTACATTATGCTTGATGCGGTAAATGATGAAGAACAGCACGCACACCAACTTGGCAAATTGCTAGAGACATTGCAAGTGGTGAGATCTTGAACTTGAATGTTGGAGCGTGTAAAATACTTTTTGTATGTTATGTTTGCACTTGGGACTTGACATTGTTTTCCTATCTTTCTTCTGACTTGAGTGCCCGTTGAAGCAGGTTGTGAATTTGATACCTTTCAATCCGATTGGTTCTTCAAGTCAATTCAGAACCAGTAATGAAAATAAAGTATCAACATTTCAGAAAATTCTCAGGGGCACCTATAACATCCGGACAACAGTTCGTAAGCAAATGGGACAGGATATAAGCGGCGCCTGCGGTCAGCTAGTGTTGAATCTGCCAGATAAAAGATCTGCTAAGAATACCTCGGTGACTGATATTGAAGATATGTGTTAGATAGTCAAACTCCTCCAAACACTGTTTATTTTTTCTATATATTTTTTTTCTGTTCAATTTTGTTGCACTGTTTTTCTTTTGCCGTTTTTGTTTTCCTGCGGTGTACGTTTTCATTGTGCCGAAATGATGGAACAATCTCAAATCTTCATGAAAATCGAAACCGTTTAATTGTAGAACTAGATTCTTATGTTAATTCAAATTTGTCTAATCTTTGAAAGGTTTTTTGATATTTGTAATTTTTTATTTACGTAGAATTAAAATTATTTTGAATTAATATTTTCGTTTGTTAAAGATTTTATTGGTCAATTTCATTTTTGTTTATGTAGAATTAAGATTATATTTTAATTATTATTTTCATTTATTAACTGTTAAATTATAAAAGTATATTTTTGTTCAAAAATAAAAACTTATATCAGCATGAAATCTAGATTGTAATTCCCAGCTCTGAAATGGGTAGATGAATGTGCTAAGTTGATAATGCAACTGTTCAAGATCAAGAGTTGAACTTTAAATGTAATCAAGTTCAAGACCACGAGCAGTATCAAATGTTAATGAAATTAACAACCCTTTCTTAATTAACTTTCAATAATTTTAGCAAGTTCCCACAACACATTTATTACATCTTCATGTCTTACACAATTTGCTCTCTATACAATTGTTGATCAAGCAGGACCATAAATTACTAGAAAAATAAATAAGCGAATTGTTAAAAGTAGTTTTCTATCGTTGCATATTTATCTTCGAAGACTAGAGAAATTATTGTTAACTTTCTTATTCAACTGCTGAGGATATGAACCGAACTTGAAGCCGGTAACCATTGAAGGAGTATTCGCGGATCCTTTGTTAACACCAGGTGAATGAACAAATTGAGTACTAGATCGCTTGTCCAGAAAATCCATAGTGGGTGGCTGAAAATCGGAGCTTGCTCGCCGGTGAGAAGAACCCTCGAACGATTCTCCTCCAGTTAACAATTGGTAACTCCGACTGGAACCAATGGAAAAGCTCCGGTAGCTATGATGAGGCCTTTGCTTCTTCATTGCATGGATAAGATATGGAATTAAACCCTCCATGAAGTAAACCCTTTTTTCTCTTTTACCTTTGAAATGTTTTTGATGATGATGCAAAGGTTTATCAGCAAGTTCCTGTATTTATAGAGATAGAGCTTTTGGATCAATTTCGTTCATGGAAAAAGAATAATGCTAAAAGATAAAGATGAAGATGATGAAAAGTCTATATGAGTAATGGTCAATATCATATACAATTCAAATACCATGGGATAAATACAACTTTGCTTTTGTGAAACTAATGATTATCCAATCTATCTTTCTGACTTTACCAAAGACAGTTGACAAATTTGGATAATAGAAATTAAGTTGGGAAATCTGATATGGATGTTGAAAGTCATTTGCAACTAGTGCATGAAACCGGTGACAGTGAGGATAGAATGCCTAAATTTTTATGGACCGATTCGATGTTAGTAGACAAACAAACCCTTAATTTGCTCGATATTTAAAAATTATAAATTTTAAAATTATAATTATTGTATATTAAAGAGAGTAAAATAAATAAAAATATATAAATAAGAAGTAACTGCATTATATAGTTCTTAACCTATTTATTTTTTTATATATATATATATTCTAAATTAGTTAGTACGTACTGGACAGGTTCATCTACAGAAATCAAATTTGACTGAAGAATGGCTTGGCCTGCCTTGCCGTGGCATATTTTAATTTCCCTGGTTAGGGACCACACTTACCAAATTTTGTGGCTCTATTCTACGCTCATAATTGGAGTCAATTAAAACGTGCTTTTTACATTAATTTACATGATTAGTTGATTACATCTACATTAATTACAAGACAATTTTTAAATCATTTACTCATTTTTACTTTTTTCTAAAAAATATTTTTTACTCTAAAAAATATCAAAAAATGTGACAATAATATAATTATACGATAATAGTGATATGATTCAGATTGTACAAAAATTTATATATATATATAATACTACATACATATTAATTAATACAAATTCATATAGTATAATAAAACAAGATTAATTATAATTTATTTAAGAGAAAATTTTATAATACTTTAAAAAAGTAAAGATACAGTAAATAGTTGATATTTTACATTCGTACAATACCAAAAATTGTGTCTATTAATTTAATTCCTACCCTAATCGTTTCCTATTAAAACAAGGAACTAAGTTAGGAATCAATATTTTTTTTAATTTCCTCTTATACGGGATAAGAATGCCAATTGTCCCTCGTTTTAGGCCTAAACATTAAGTTGTTTAGATTTATAGCATCTAAAAAAGAGTGTATATATATATATATATATATTAAAATATTTATAAATAAAAAATGAATATAATATTTTTAATAAAAAATTATTGTGTTAACAATTTATTTGAAAATAAGAATTAAAAATATGCATTTTATTATACACTACAAAATTATTTTTATATATTATATATTTCTTTCATGTATTTTTGTCAAAAAAGTATAATAACCATTTAAAAAAAATCTATGATAAATTAAATAAATTAAAAAATTGCATTGTTCTAAAATTATAAAATAATAATATTTATTATAAATGTTAAAATATTTAGTAGAAAGTTAATAGGTTTGGTTTTATATTATAGGAAATAAATAAATTTAATGAGAATATTTTTGAGACAAGAATTGAATTACATAATCATTAAGACATTTTCCTATTTAGATAAAAATTAAAATTTTTTACGTTTTCTATTAAGACATTTATGCCTTACAATCAGACTTAAGTTATAAAAATAAATAACCTAAATTAAATTAATATATAATGGCAACTCAAAATAAAACTTTAGACCAAAATCAAATAACCCCTAAGTTTCCAACATTCTGGCTTCTTTTGAAATAAATATAAAATATTGATGAACAACTATTTGTGATTTGCGTTTGTTTTGTTGATTTTTGCAATGGTTTAGGACAGTGATAAACGATTATGGGGTTTTAAGCAAAAAATAATCACTTTTTACATTAAATTTTAAAAATAATCGCGTAATAAGATTTTTTTTCAAAAATGTCCATTCGAATTTTTGAGCACTTGCCAGTAGATTGGGTATTTTTTTAATAAAATTTTATTATGTGATCATTTAAAATTTTTTAATATAAATAATCTTTATTTTTACTTATTTATGTTTATATTTTTAAGTTTTAATTTTGTTGAATATGGTTGATGCAGTTTTGGGCGTAATTTTTTTTAATATTCTAGTTTGAATTTTGCAGATTCTGTTAGTGTGAAAAAATTGAGAAGGTCAAAATATTAAAAAACAAAAAAACAGATAGAGGAAAGAGAGAAGAAATTTTTTATTGTAGGGAGGGAAGAAAGAAATGAGGATGAATTATCTGTAATTTTTTTTTGAATTTCAATTCGTTTTTAAAATTGGGTCAATGATTATTGTAGCATATTACCTATCAAATTATTTTATTTTAATTTAATTTAATTTTTTTATGTTTTGATATAGGAATTAGTATTAAATTGGAGAGAAAAGAAAGAGATACACATATGTTCGCTTATAACTTTTTAAGAGTCTATTTGGGGTAGTTTTTTAAATGCTTAAAAGCTGACTTTTACTTCTCTTAAAAAAAAGAGATTTTAAAATTAAGATAAGACTTTTTTCTAAAGTGTTTGATATAATAAATAAAATAATCTCTTTTTTTATTAAAATTATCATAAAGGGTATTTGATTT
>JAVXUL010000015.1:1569541-1589324 GCA_035590515.1 Trichilia minutiflora | reverse complement strand
TATAGATAGAGAGAGAGAGAGAGAGAGAGAGAGAGAGATATGATTTTGTGATGTTTTCTTGTGCCCAAATTATGGAAGAATTTCAAATCTCAGAGTATATGAAATTCAAATACTTGTAATTGTAGAAAATTATTTTTAATTAATAATTTTATTTATTAAATTATTTGTTATAAAAGTGCATTTGCTCAGCTTATGTCAGTAGAAAATTTAGGTTAGTAATTGTAACCGGGGCTCTCAAATGGGTAGATAAATGTCCTCAATTAAAGTTAATATACTACTTTTCAAGATAAAAATTGATCTTTAAATATAATTAAGACCACAAATGGGTATGAAATTAACAACCCTCTTTAATTAACTTTGAATAATTTTAACAAGTTCCAAGAAAACATTCATTACATCATGTCTTACACAAATTAACTTAATTTACAGTTGCAGCTACAAGGTGTTGATCAAACATGATCAATAAATGAGTATATAAATAAATAAATGAAGCAATTCTTTCTTTAACTTATTATTTTCTAAGACCATCGAAATTATAGTTAGCATCCTTATTCATCTGGCCGAGGATATGAACCAAACTTGGAGCCAGTAGCCATTGAAGGAGGATTTACGGAACCTCTATTAACACCACGTGAATGCGCAAACTCAATAACAGATCTCTGCTCCAGAAAATCCGTGACAGGTGGCTGAAAATCTGACCTTGTTCGCCGGTGAGAAGAACCCTCAAACGATTCCCCTCCAGTTAACAAATGGTAGCTCCTGGTCGAACCCATGGAGAAGCTCCGGTAGCTGTGCTGAGGCCTTTGCTTCTTCATTGCATGGATAAGATATGGAATTAAACCCTCCATGAATTAAGCCTTCTTTGTTTCCTTCTTCTTTTTCTTTTATCTTTGAAATGTGTAGGTTTGTTATGTTTTTGACGATGCAAAAGTTTGTGAGTAAATTCCTGTATTTATAGAAACATATAAATGGAAAGAATAAAGATGAAGAAGATGAAAAGTCTAAATCAGTGTTCAATAGCAGATGCAATTCAAATCCTATGGGACAGATACAACTTTACTTTTGTGAAATTAATGATAATACGATATATCATTTTGACTTTAGCAAAGCAAATTGACAAACTCAATAGAAAGCTGGCAAATTTGATTTGGCCGTTGAAAGTCATAGCAACTAGTGCATGAAACGCGGTGACAGCAGGGAATAGAATGCCTAAATTTGTGTGGACAGATTCGATGTTAGTGCATAAGCACTCAATTATAGTTGTTGTAGATTTGAAGTTATTTTATGTTAAATATGAATAAAAAAATAAATAATTTTTGTTAAAAATTAATGTTTATCATATAATTTATTATTATATTTTGAAAATTTTTTTTATAACATTTGATATTCTAATTAATATTACTCCTATAAAATTCGTTACCTTATCCTTAATTATTAGGTGTATATGCAGGAATATCTGTAATGGTACTAAACATAAAAATAAACTAAAATCTTCATTTTAACAAGTCAATCGAATATTTATAAAAATTCAAAGTCAAAATACTATAAACAATATTTCAAGAATTTGTGTGCAAATAATAAGAACAAAAATTTTGTTCCAATTATTTTTTTTTTTTGACCATTAGACATATACCTGAAAGTTTACCACATTATTTAGTTATTAATAAATTAAATAAGGGTTTAATAATTGAATTATCATATTTCTATATATTTTGAATTAGTTAGTACTGGACAGGCTCATGTAAATTTTACAGAAATCAAAATTGACTGAAGATTGGATAGCCGTGGCATATTTTGATTTCCTTGGCTTGGGACCGACTGTATTTGCCAAATTTTGTGACTCTATTCTACACGTCGGAAGTCAATTAGCACGTGTTTTTTTTGCATTAATTTACATGATTACATCTACATTTATTACAGTAGTATAATAATAAAGAGTTAAAGACAATTTTTTTATAAATTAATGTGACAAGTAATATTAATAATATTTTTTTTGTGTGTATATATAGTAAAAAATATCAATTCTTGTCCAATTGAATATTGAACTAGTATTAATTATAGTTGTTTAGTGTGCCAAGTGATCATCCAATATATTTTTTTTTTTTGTATATAACGAAAAACATTAATTATTGTCTAGTTGACTATGAAACTAGCATAAGTTATAGTTATTTAGTGTGTCTAAAGATCATTCAGTATTGCGATATAAAGATTGATTAAAATTCATTGAGGGGTGTAAAGACCGATTAAAATCTATTAATCCCTGATTCCTACAAAAAATATATCTTCTAAAATCGAATATAGAAACAACGTAAAAATAATTATATAATATATCTTTAATCATCAAAACACATTCATTAAGAGCGATACTAATAACATAAATTTTATATAAATTATTTTGATAAAATTATATAATTATTATACATTCTATATTTTTATTAGCATAGGTAAATTTCACAAAAGTAAAAAAAAAAAAAATAATCGTGATAATTATAAAACACTGTCATATTAGTTTATATAAATATATATATATATATATTGTAGAATTTGTATCCCTATTGTTAGTGTATCGTGACAATAAATGTGATACAACTATATTATGTTATATGTTTCTGTTTTTTTTTTTTAATCTTTTACTTTTTAAAATTTTCCTTTTCCTTTTAAGAAAATATAGAAGATGTGTCAGTAATATAATTGTGCACCATTAATTGTATGATTGAGTATGGACAAAAATTTATACATGACTAACAGTGATTAATACAAATTTGTGTTGTATAATGAATCAAAGATTAATTATAATTTATTCAAGGGCATATTAAATAATTGATATTTTAAGTTTGTGCTGTACCAAAATTTTTTACCTATTATTCTTAATTTAGTTGCTACCCTAATCGTTCGTTTCCTATTAAAATAAGGAATTAAGTTGGAATCAATATCTTTTCATTCCCTTTTTATTATTTTAAGGCTTCTCAGTTAATTATATAAGTAAGTTTCATACTTTAATATTCAATTAATTGTCAGAATCCAAATCCAATCTTAGAGTTTTTGATTAACTAAACAGAATATTAAATTCCCAAACAACATAATAATCTTTTTCACTAACTAAAAGGAGCATAATTTACAATTTGGTTACTTTGTGGTCTAGTGTTTAAAGTCAACTAAGAATCTCCACGTCAATGTAAGAATCCTTGTCACTTTGTATATTAATTCATAATATATTTAATATTTTTTTATATTAAAATAATTTTATCAATTTTTGTTATTAAAATTTTTTTACTATAATTATTACTTAGTCATTTTTTTATTTTTTTTCATATATATTAGTAAAAGAGAAAAATCAATTGAAAATAGAATGAAAAAAATAAAACTAGCTTGAGAAAACAACATTTCTTTATAGTTATGTGAAAATAATTCATAATAATAAAATTGATTATATTTTATGTGGATAAATAGATTGACAAATTGAATTAAATTCAATTTGCAATCCAATATATAAATGATGAATTATAAAATTCCAAATTGCAAGGTAGTCAGTGAATTTTTTAAATCGATATAAATTTCGTAAATTAACAATTAGGTTATCTTGGATTGAATTTATTGAAAATTTTTTACCCCTACTCATATATGATTTTTAAGTGTATACATTTATTATAAAAAATATCATTAAGTTTGAATTTAGAATAATTATAAAGTTTATTCAATAAAATAAGTTGATGAGTATTTAAAAAATACAATCTATTATAATACATGGAAGGTAATACTTGATATTTAAAGGACCTATCATATATAGTGGTGCTGGTATATCGAAGGCTTTACGTATTCTGGTAGGATTCTTCACTCGATTCATATTTTATATTTCTTGAGTCTATTAGGATATATGTACATTAAAATTGTGTATTTTCTTAAATCAAAAATATATTTATAATTTAAATATGTTTTGAATGTTTTATAAATTATGATAATATTAAGGAATGTAAAAATGTGACCTATTCAGTTTGTTGCAATTAGCATTTAGAATTCCATGACCATCAATTCTTATATATAGCAATTCACATTTAAAATATTTTCATAATTTTTTGATAGAAAAAGTTTATAAATAGAAAGTTTTGAAGTGTTTAAACCAACTAATCCCTTTTTTATTATTTATACCATTGAAGTAGAGATTAGATATGGGTTAAAAACTCTTTAATTCATCAACAAAATACAAAAAACTTAATAAAAAAATTAATGGCAGGAAATATATCAAATTCTTCCTCAATTTGATCTATTCAATATTTAATTGATTAAAAACATGTTTAGATGATATATATATATATATATATAATGTTATGTTATTAAATACTACTATACATATGAAATATTATACAAATTTATTTGTATAAATTAACAAATCAATAACATTGTACCATATATCATATATTATAATCATTCGTCTTATATCATTTTCAAACGAGCAAAAAGAATTATATAAAATATGTAATTATAATATAAAATTATTGATCGGTTATCGAATCTGTCAAAAATAAAAATATCAGCTCAATCCCAAAAATAAATTTATAGATAGTGATGAGTGAGATCGTATTCACAGAGAACGGGTGATTTTTAAATCTTTCAAAACTAAAAAACAAATCAACTAAGCAAATAAATAAAATCTCTATAACTAAAAGACAATAACGACTAATAAAACTAAATAAGGCAATAAGCTTAAAGACAATATAAAGGAGATAATTAGATTTGAGAGGATCTAGTCAAATGAATAATTTTCAGATTGGTTTATGTGGATTGATCATTGAAGTTAAGACACTTTTATTATCTTGATAAACCAGTTATAGTTACTGGTAAGCCCTGTATAACCAATTCCTCTTTACGTTGTAGAACAATTAGGTCAAGTGGGATAATTGCTCTCTAACCAACAAACCAACCTAAAAAAGCTCTTAAATTTTAATTTGTTGATAGCATTAAGAATTAGAGAAACCTGATTCTAACCAACAAATATACAAGCGGCTTTTCGTTTAAGTTAGATTATGCAATCTGAAGATATTTTGTTAGGATATACTTTTTCACATTATAGAAAATCATAAAATTACGGATATGAAGTTCTATATATCCGTATAATGTTAATCGAATCATGGAATAGAAACTGTTATGATCTACTAACTAACACTAATAATATAAAGTACAGAATTATATAAATACCAAGAATAATTAAAAGATTAAAAGTTAAGCATAAATCTTATAATCCTTAAAGCCAATCCTTAATTATCCTTTAATTAGAAAAGAAATTCAGTTCTTCATAATGTAAAACAAAGAAAACATAAATTTGAAATTTCTGTTGTTGTTCTTCATCCTTTGGTGTTCTCCTCATTTAGCTCTCCAAGTCCTCCTCTTGAATTTGAATTCCCTCTTTAAAAAGAGTGTTTTTGTCTTTTATAAATTATAATCTTTTAGTTTTTCAGGAGTTCTAGTCTTTCTAGACTTCCTAAGCAACTTATCCTCTTAGTAGATGAAGTTCAGAAACATCAAATAGGTCCCAAACTGAGTTGGCTTGTCAAAATCGCGAAATCCCGAAATCTAGATTTTTTCCGCGCCATGGCCTTAGCCATGCCCAAGGCTAGTCTCGTAACTAAGGAAGTCAGGGGCTGTATATTCTGTTTTCCTATTCCTGCTTAGCCATGCCCACGGCTTGTGTCACAACTAAAGAAACAAGGGCTCTTTTCTGTTTTTCTGAACAAATTTTCTTCAGCTCCAAAATTATCAAAACTTCGTTCCTTTCAACTTCTTCTTTATCATTGATCCTATTTAAAATCACAAAAACACAAACTACATAAAATCCATTCATTAAACTCAATTTATCACCAAGAATTAAGAAAAATAAGTAAGAAAAATATGAATAGAATATATGCTAACAATTATCATATCAATTTATATCATTAGAATGTATTTAAAGAATATCTAATCTGACATTGTTGATAAATCTTTTTTGTATATAAAATTGCGTACTATTCTAACATTATTAATCATTGATAAAAATATTTTTCTCTAGTCTAATGATTTCAGTATCTTATTATTCAATACATAGTAATTAGAAATTGGATTTGGCATTCAATCTATTAATAAAAACAAATTAATGTAAGGAATTTTCGGTTTGTTAAGGCCTAATTAATTAGGTGGTGCATTGACAAGTCTGCTAGTTGATGAGTCAAGATGTAATTAGAAATTAATACCACAATACGAGGCATGGATTATGGGTTACGAGAACTTAATAAAGATTTATAATTGTAAATACTATAAAGATATTTTCTTCCCTCTTTTTTTTTTTTGACTCAACTTCGATCATTCCCACAACAATAGTTAAGTTTCCTTGCCATTATCTAAAAGAATGACTCATTTTGTATAGCTTCTAACTTATCCACCTTAAATATGGTTTAGTAGTAAAGAATTTATTGAATGGTTGCTTCGTGTTAGTTTTGAGTTCGAGTTACGGGTTGGTATCACGATTTCAATGAGGGTTTTGACAGTGAGAGTTGAGTTAGTCTCTCCAAAGATTTTATTTGATCTATTCTCTGTTAAACAACTATCTTTGTACCGATTTTAGATTTGACAATATTTGATCGTTCCTACTACAGTATCATTGATTGTTAAATTGAATCGTGTATCTTTTTACTGATTTGACAGTAATTTAAATTAGATAAATTAGAATTTCTTTCGTAGAAAAAAAATAAAAAAATAAATTCTTCGCTTGACTTGTAAATTCAAGAAGACAAGTCAAAAAAACGAAGATAGTGTACATGCACATAACCTACCAATCAAGGACAAGCCAAATACGTGATCGATTCAATTAATACTTGTATACATTTTGAATAATATCAATATTAAAATCAAATTTTAGGTACCATGGAGATTCTCTGTTGCTAGTATTATATTTTAAATTGATTAATAATAAAAACAATTTGATTTTATTTGACAGAATTGTATTAGATAATTCTATTAAAATTATCAATCTTCATTTTTTTAAAATCGGTCGAAATTGCTTAATTAACTGAGATGGTATTTAAGATTGAGTAGTTGTAACTTTCAACTTAACTTATAACAAAATTAAATTCCTTGGCGTTAATATAAACAAAAATATTGGTGATAAACATTAATAAAAATAATTAATTTAACAATTTAAATTCAAATCCTACTCCCAAACTAAAACAAAGTTAAGGCTGCTTTCAAATCTTGACAAAGTTTTGATCATAATATGCAACCAACGATGAGTAAATTAAAAAATAAAGTTAAAGGTTTCCTTAATCTAGAAGAATAGATTAGAAGCAGAAGGAAAGTTTGAGTATCGCAAAAGGGTGTCGTTTAATAAATAAAAATATATTAGATGGTTATTTTTGTATTGGTTCTGTATTTGAATTTAAAGAGTATATTCTTTGTAAGAGTTTAAGATAATCAAAGGGTTTTAATAAGTTTCTATACCGTAATATTAAGTGATCCTTAGATATGTTGAACGGTGGCATGGTTTTTAGATACGTTGGACGGTTGCGTGATTTTTAGATATGTTGGACGATTATATTTAATATTAATCCGGTGTTTAGTTAAATGTCATGATTTAAGCATCCTAAAAATTTATGTTTTTTTACTGTATAAAAAAAAGAGAGATTTGAGTGAATATTGGAAAGAATAATTCTTCGTATCTAACTGAAATTGCCTTTCGTTCATGGTATCTCCGAGTCCTCGACCACATCCAGTTTTTAAGCCGGTAATTTTTCATCCTATTTGTTTTTATGAAATCCCATTTAATTAACAAAGTCTCACAAATTTTAAAATGATAATATTGTATAAATTAGTTTAATACAATTTTTAAGAAATTAAATTATCGTTAAATATTTTTTATGTTTCATCATATTTAAATATTTATTAATAAATTTTTTGATAATAAATTATAAAATTAACATAAAAAATTATTTTTATTTCTCAAACATAATATGGTGATATTTTCTTTTTATCTTTTGTAATGAGAAACAGAAAATTATACAATTAAAGATATTCGATGAAAAAAATAACTTTTATATTATTTTTAAAATTTTGTTATAAAAAATTGATTGATAAATTTTGAATATGACAAAATATTAAGAAGCATTAAGTATAAATAATTTCTGGCAATTTAATTTTTGTTTAAAAGTGATGTCTCTTAATAATTGTTAAATTATGTATAATGTTAATTATTTAATACGTAAAAGAATAAATAAAAACTGAGAATTATTTCCGTTGATCTTAATCGCTCCCCGTTGACCGATGTGATAAATGAATCCGTCGGTGGGTTTTTAATTATTGCAGCTAAATCCTTAGAATCCACTCTTCCCAGAGTATACAACTTAGCTTGATCGATCGACAAAGAAATCTTTTCACTTTTTGATAATACCAAACATTAGCTTATGAAGTAAAATTCACAGGAATCTTAGATAACAATAATCAGGATCCTATCAAAGTAATCATTTTAATATGGCACGAAAAGTTATACGTGAGAATCACCACCTCATAATTGATGAAGTCTAGGATCACTATCAGTTCGATATAGTTTAAACAAATAAAAAGAAAGAACTGATAGTGATCCTAGACTAAGTGTAAAAATTGCTCATATGCGTCTTGGAGCAGTAAATTAAAGCATAAATCATGAAATACAACACGGGCCATTTGTAATAATGCCAAACGTAAAGAAGCTTTTGCTTTGCGTAAGCATCAAACCATCATTTCTTACGAAGCTAAGGGAAGCAAATCAAATGATCTATCGTAACTCAACTTACAAGCAACCAACATCTGTTTGTATCATGGATATAAAGATGATGGAGACACTGGCTCATCCTTCGCGACTATAAAACTATGCCCATGCAATTGAAAAAAAACAAAACTTAATTAGGAAAAGCCATGAGAACACAATTTCTATTACCACTTTGTCTTTCATTGCTCTTATTTACAATCCCATGTACCCCTCAACCATTTGCATGCGACAAGAGCAAGCCTGAAATCAGTCAGTTTCCGTTTTGCAACTCATCTTTGACTTATGAAGAGAGAGCCAAGGATCTAGTTTCCCGCTTAACTCTCAAAGAAAAGGTGCAACAATTAGTAAACAAGGCTACAGGAATTCCCAGGCTCGGAGTGGCGGCCTACGAATGGTGGTCCGAGGCACTTCACGGTGTTTCCAACGTAGGTCCAGCTGTGAAATTTAACGCCACGGTGCCTGGAGCCACTAGCTTTCCGGCAGTGATACTATCTGCTGCTAGTTTTAATGTGAGTCTTTGGTTCAAGATGGGGCAGGTGGTGTCAACCGAGGCTCGAGCTATGTTCAATGTTGGTCAAGCCGGGTTGACATATTGGAGTCCGAATGTCAATGTGTTCCGAGACCCCAGATGGGGGCGTGGCCAAGAAACGCCTGGAGAGGATCCTTTGGTTGTATCAAAATATGCTGTCAATTATGTCCGAGGTTTGCAAGAAGTGGGAGATGGCAAGAATTCTACTAATGACAGGCTGAAGGTCTCTAGCTGCTGCAAACATTATACCGCTTATGATCTTGATAATTGGAAAGGCATTGATCGATTTCACTTTGATGCAAAGGTACGCGTAAATCATATGGTAATGATCCACGTATGTGATTATATCTTTTCATCTTTGCCTATATGTGGTGTTATTGCAGGTAACAAAGCAGGACCTGGAAGATACGTATCAGCCACCATTTAAGAGCTGTGTAGAAAATGGTCGTGTCAGTAGTGTCATGTGCTCATACAACAGAGTAAACGGAGTTCCAACTTGTGCTGATCCAGACTTGCTTCAAGGTATAGTCAGAGGAGAATGGAATCTTGATGGGTATGTAGTAACTGTTATACTAATGAAAGCTCATGATTAGAAGATCATATTCTATCTGCCTAAATGAATATAAGTACATGGTTATTTTTTTTGGCCAGATATATTGTTTCAGATTGTGACTCTGTGTCTGTCTATTACAATGACATTCACTACACAGCCACGCCTGAAGATGCGGTAGCCATTGCTTTGAAAGCAGGTTTTGTAATTGCACCCGTTTAAATGCTAATAATGGTTTCAAAATTACAAATAAGTTCAATTGTCCTGATTTCTTTTACATTCAACATTCCTACAGGCTTAAACATGAACTGTGGGGACTACTTAGGGAAGTATACTGAGAATGCAGTAAATTTGAGCAAAGTTGAAGAATCTGTTGTAGACCAGGCCTTGATATACAACTACATAGTCCTCATGAGACTAGGCTTCTTCGATGGGGATCCCAAATTTCAGCAATTTGGCAATTTAGGACCGTCTGATGTATGTACATATGATCATCAGTCCCTGGCTCTCGATGCTGCAAAGCAAGGAATAGTTTTGCTAGACAACAATGGAGCTCTTCCTCTCTCTTCAAATACCACTCGGAACTTAGCTGTTATAGGACCAAATGCTAATGCCACCGATGTTATGATAAGCAACTATGCTGGCATACCCTGTGGCTACACTAGCCCTTTACAAGGGCTGCAGAAGTATGTGTCTGCAACGACATATGAACCGGGTTGTAACAATGTGAAATGCAGCGATGAGAACCTTATTGAATCAGCAGCTAATGCTGCAGCCGCAGCAGATGTAACTGTTGTGGTTGTGGGGCTTGATCAGTCTATAGAAGCAGAAGGGCTTGATAGGGAGAACTTGACTTTACCGGGATATCAAGAAAAGTTGGTGATGGAAGTGATAAATGCAACAAAAGGAACAGTTATTCTTGTTATTATGGCAGCTGGTCCAATTGATGTTTCTTTTGTTAAGAACAATAGAAAAATTGGAGGCATCTTGTGGGTGGGATATCCAGGTCAGGCCGGAGGAGATGCCATAGCACAAGTCATATTCGGAGACTATAATCCTGGTAATTAATAACCCGTCATCCCATTTCGCAGGAAATTTCACATTTCTTTTAGTATTGCTTCATCTTTCACTCTGATAACTTCTCATATTGTCAGCTGGAAAGTCTCCTTATACATGGTATCCACAAGAGTATGTAAATCAACTGCCAATGACAGACATGAACATGAGAGCAAATGCCACAGCTACTCTCCCCGGGAGAACTTACAGGTTTTACACCGGCAAATCCATCTACCCATTTGGTCACGGATTAAGCTACTCGTTATTCTCCAAGTTCATAGTATCAGCTCCTCCCACGGTAATCATCAAACAAATGCCGCACAAAATTATTCACTCGCACAACGCAAAAGCTATTGATATCTCCACAGTAAACTGCAAAAACTTGCAATTCGATGTTGTCATCGGAGTGAAGAACATTGGGTCAATGGATGGAGCTCATGTGGTGCTAATGTTCTGGAAGCCACCGAGTTCATCGGTGTCCGGAGCACCAAATATGCAGCTGGTTGGGTTTGAAAGAATGGAGATAAGAAGAGGCAGGACTGAGAATGTAACAATAAGGCTGGATGTGTGCAGAGAACTAAGTCTTGCGGATAGTAAAGGGACAAGGAAGCTGGCGCTGGGGCAGCATTTACTGAGTGTTGGTTCTACAAGTGAAAGCCAAGTACGGCACTATCTCAATTTCAGGCTTGCTGAAAATGGAAGCCAAGGAGAATTTGTGTCCGCGTAGTTTTTAGCATGTAGCATAACCGATTAAGATAAATACTGCAGGAGATGATAGTCATCTGTATTATGGGATTATATAGTTATATCTTCACGTTTTCTTAATTTTGAGAAATAAAAAAAATATATATCCATTATAAATGACTTATTTCTGGAAATTATATTTTTATTTAATAACATATATTGAGAGAAAAAAAAAATTAGAGATCTAGACAATAAGATCTCAGTTTCTGTAACCCAAACATAACAATAGATCTATTCAACCTTGCGTTGGGAGAGGACCAAGAGGTAAAACCACACGTATTTCTTGACATTCTAGAAAAATATGAAAAATCCCATCTGTTTCACAGCCCACAAACTACTTATTTTCCTTTGAAAAACTAATCCTGGACATTCTGGACAGAAAATATCCATTTTCAATAAACCATTTCACGTTTTCACTTATTCAATCCCATCATTCAGCAATTTTGTTTCAATGATTCAGAGAAGTTACCGTTCAATTATGGGTTGAATTCATAGTCTATCAGAGGCAATAGAGGATTTGAGTTCCGGTGCTTTCTTGAAGCTTCTTCAAGAAATGGCTGTTGAGGAAAATGAATCAGATGTTTGCAAAAACCTATTTTGTTAAAATTAAAAACACAATACCTGTTCTGGCAGATGAAGATGCTCTCTGACCTAACCAGAGATTTTTCTGGAAAGTTTTGGATTCTTCCCATTCAATGTTTGTTTCTTTGCCTCAAGAACAAAGTGACATGGTTTTATGTAACAAATTACAGCTTGGACAATTCACATATGTGGAGAAATTGGAGGCAGCATGTACTGTTCCAATGCTTAAAGGCATGACGTCGAGTTCTGGAAGGCATCCTTGTACAGTGGAACCTAAAGATCTTGTTTCCATGAAGAATTTGGAAAGATTCTACGGTGTGTCTGAATTGAGAATGATTTTAGAAGAATATAATAATGAGAAGAACAACCGAAAAGTAATCTTTCCTTCATCAAAAGCTGGCGCAAAAGAGCATAATTATCGCAGAGGAATGAGTTGCACAAGAAAAGGTGATGCCGAGAGGGAAGATTCTCGGAGGAAGGAGGAATAGAATGAACGATGTCGATGAAAATAGCATTAGCGATTCTGAAACTAAAGAGTCAAGTTTGACTTCTAGAACTACATCTAGGAGAAGAAATTGGAATGGTCCAACAACTTTAAAAATTGGAGAAGATTCAGACTCCACTGTTATAAAGCATGAGATCCAGCCAATTGTTCCAAGTGTTAATAGCAGTGTTTAAGTAAGCACCTCAACTTCTATTTTGCTTCCTCATACATTGTAATTGTGTCAAAATCTGTTATTGCCTCAAGATTCAGCATTTGTGTCAAAATCTGTCTTTGCTTCAAGATTATTACAGAAATTATTCTAACAAGGAAATGAAAATGGAGAAAACAGAGGAAACGAAAATGAGTTGTTCTTCTTCTTCTCTCTCAAGAATACAAAACTCTCTCTCTCCTCTTTACAATGAATCCACTCTCTTAACTGAAATCCAGCTAGCAGAATATATTTGAAGGAAGGAAGAGAATCGAAACTAACTAACTGAAGCTACGAAACTAACAGAAAACTAAGAAAAATAAAATACAATGAATCTAACAACTGAATCTAATGCACACGTCATCTTCCAGGTCCAGGTCAGCAAGTTTGTCCATGTCATCAATACAACGTATTCGTAATAAAGATTCAGCAGGATTATCCAACTATGAATTCACATAAGCATTACAGAGTCAAGTAAAGCAAGAGATAGATTGTTAGATGCAAAATTTGGCATTCAATCTGAGTTCAGTATATTACAAGCTTCAGATGTGAATTTGAGATTGACGAAATCCTCTATGCATTGAATGTTAATCATCGATTTGACATGAAAGTTAACTGAATTTAATTGGAGTTGTTTCTTCACACTTGCAAATTAATAACATGGTGGAATCTTTATAACTTCACAATATTCTGCCATTACAGGTTTCCTCAGCCAGTTCCCCTAGGTATGATAGCTCTGATGATAATACCAGCTCCAAGCCAAGAAGAAAAGATATTCATTTTGCCATAAAATCAGTTAAGACTTCCAAACAGAAGGACTCTGTATCGAAGAATTGTGATATAGAATCTCCTGATAAAAAATGGGTGGCAGCTGAGATATCATGGGATCCCCTATGCTCAAACTTAGTCAAGCTTGGTCAGGTTGGAATTTTATTTTATTTGAAGCATCATTGTAAGATTTTTTTATGCCCCTAACTCTAAGAAATGCTTGGCAGGAAGTATTGTGTCAGACAGATGTGGCTATTCTTGCAGCTGTTGATCGTTCGCAACAGGCTTCTGCAGAGAGATTTCTCAAGTGCCTAAGGTGTGCGGCGTATGCTTATGTTCTTTGTCATTTTAGCGATCAGTTCAAGTTTTAATTCATATTTTTGTTGAGATTTTATGCTCCGTTGATCAAATTTGGAAGTGGAAAACCATAGACAATCTATTAAGGAAATGATGATAACAAAATCCATATCGGAACTGTTTGATATCTACTTGTACCTTAGAAATAACAAGATGGTTACTGTCAGAGGGTGGCTCTTTTGTAGATGACTGGCATGCTTCGTCAAACGCCAAGCTCCGACTTGGTTAACAACTAGCTTCCGCTCTTGAGTAGTTCGACCTACACCAATAACTCAAAATAATGACACACAAGCACAATAGCATATACAACCAACAATGATAATGAAAGACAAAACAAACAAACAATATTTAAAAGAATTCGATTTTCAACCTTTTATTAATTCAACAAAAGGAATTACAAGTCACTCACATTTTCTCTTAATGAATACTCTCAATACAAGTGTTTAAATCTCTCTCTCGATCTAAGTCATGATGAGAATTGCCTTGAGCTCATCTCAAGGTCCGAGACCAATACACTTGATTTTTTAGGATCATTAGGTACTTGCTTTCTTGCTACTAGCTGAACTAAGAATTCGTAAGCACACTTGCAAAATCTGTCACGTACCCTGCACCCGCTTGCTTGGCTCTGCATGTGGTAGTATTTGGATTTTCTCTTGCTTAGCACGTTCATGCTCATTGAAGGAGTTCCACCAAGGCTCTACTTATGCTAGAAACGTAGCCCACACACCCCTTTATAGGTGTTGGTGGGTTCTATTCACCGTATTCTCTCTAGTATTATACTCAGTACTAATAAGCTTTTGTGTCTATAAGCCATTTTCAGTAAAATGACCCCACTTTGATATGTTGCACCTACGACAACCTTATCTCCTTAACTTAGCTCAAGGTGATATTTTTTAACTTTTAAAAGCTTTGAGGGCTAAGATTGTAACAAACCTCCCCCACTTAAAAAATTCAACATTCTCGTTAGATTGGAGAAATATTTGTTAAACTTTTTTTTTTTTTTTAAAATTATCATAATATAACATCTCTTTTCTAACCAGCATTCTCAAAGCTTTTAGCTCTTTACTAAATCAAATACTCTATTTTTCAATTCTTCTTGTTCTGTTTCATGGTCTAATGATTAAGAATCCTCTCGAATTCTCTATCAAATGACTTCCAAAATATAGGAAGAACTCTCTTGGCTTATCGATGCCCACCATCTACGCAACTATTGTGAAAAGGCTTCATAAAATTCACATGTATTATGGGGTGTATTTTTAACCTCTTCAATAACTTGAGCTTATAACCTACTTTGCTCACCCTTTGACCGCAGCAAATGATCCATAATACTTTGGCACCAATCTTTTATACATTCCCTTGCTACTAATCCTCTTCCAGATTTGAGACAAACTCAGAAATTGGAAGCACAGGGAGAATGAAGAACAAAATACGTAGGATCTTGATAAAGCATTTTGAGCGAACTTCCATGGCTTTTGAGCATATAAGTACAATCCCTGAAAGTTGAAAATATTTACCAATAATCAATTACTTAAGAAAAATATAACAAAAAAGAAACAATTAACAAAGCAAAGCTAAGTGTATATGTTAATGAAATGGGATTTTCTTTATGGAAATCAGTATAGAATGTTGTATGTAAATGACATTCATAGCAGAGATGAGAAGAGAGTAGTATCCACATTTTTCCCTTGGTTATGCTAGATGCGGGGATGTAATAAGATACTATTACAGGGATTTTAATTCGTGTTTGGTATTATTGTGGATAGTTCTTACACACGTACTTTATGATTAAGGTAAGGTATCGTGTAATCTACAATCACGTATCTCTTGAGGATAGATGCTTAATCGCATGTTCAATTGAGTACTACAGTAATAATCGAGTGTGTGAATTTTCTTGTATAAAAAAAATAAATAAATAAGATATTACATATTTTATCATAAGTCCAAAATTTGCTAGTTTAATACACTCTTTTATTGATTACTATATCTCATTTGTTTTAGTTATGTTTATTGGTAGCAAATGCAAAATTTGTGATAATGATGTCTCATATTATTTTATTGTAATATTTATAAAATAAAATTGTTCAATTTAGACTCCAAACAAGTGATCATATAAAGGTTGATATTTAAAAAAAGGTTAAAGACTTTTGTAGAATTAACATACGACAGTCCTACATTATTTAACAAAAATATAATTTTTTTAATATAACTAACATAATAAAATTATATTATTATTAGACAGTTTATATAATTTAATATAAATATTATAATTTTATTAGATAATTGTAGAGCCGAGTAAATTCTAATAGATTCAATTTAAATCGATTTAAATCATATTAATTAATAGTTTAGATTGACTTATAAATTAAAATTTTATATTATGAATTAAATTACATTCAATCTGCATAAAAAAAATTTGATTTAAAACATTATTCAAGTCTGATCAAAAACCACTCGAGATATTTCACCATGATTTTATAATTTTATTCAGATGAAAGCATTTTGTCAACTTCATAATTTGACTGGCTAAATAGCAAATCTTCAATCTCCGTTGTTATTATCCCTCTCCTGTAATTTTCTATTATATTTCTTTATATAAATTTTACATGAATTAAAGAATTTGCATGATTCAATTATTACCATTCGTAAGACAATTATTTATGTAAAGCCTTACTCCTTTAAAATTGCATAAATTTAAATTTTGAGGTTAAATTTTAGTTCTAAATAAAAATTAATCCAATCTAATTTAATCTATTTTAAAATATTTTGATTGAATTGAATTATAATATACTTATCAATTAAATTGAATTACATTAAAGATTCAACTAAAATTTTTGTTCCATTCAATAAATGCTCATCCCTAAATTGTTTCATTAATCTTGCAGTCCAAACTAGTACTTTACAATACCCTCTCCGTAAAATTGTACCAAAATTGGATTTTGCTTTGGACACTCACATTGGTAATAACAACGAGAAAGCCCATGAGCTGCATTGTGTGGGCTAAATAGGTACCAAGGAGATCACATGAATCAATTCGCAGAATCGAAGGCCTTCGCATATATTTTTTATGACCATAAAAGATAAAACTAGGCAAAATCAATTGAAGAAAAGTCAACCATTCATTAAAAACGTTATTCAATAGCTCCTGCACCTCGTGGTCCCGTGACAGAACAATATATAAGGACTATAGGTCCCAGAATGACCTGTAATTTTTTTTTAATATATAAAATTTTTTTATACTTAATTATTATAGAAATATTCAATCACATAAATAATAAATAAATAATTCATATATTTTTAAAAAACGAGATTTTACAAATTATTTGATAACTATTTTAAATAATAAAATAGGTATATAAAAATTATACATAATAATATTAAATATAAAATAAAATTTTTAACTTAATTTTTTTGATATTTAAATAAATAAAATTTTGAAATAAAAATTAAACTTAAATCTTAAAATTTATGGGACCAATTCCCGTCATCAGACCACCATCAAACTATAATTCTAAATTTCTAATTTATTAAAAATTGAATATATAAAAAAAATAATCGAATTAAACCAAACCAAATCATACAGTCTAAACCCTTGTAATAACCAGAAAAATATTCAATGGATAATTTTGGCACTCCAGCAATTTTCACACTTCCAAGATTGATTAATTATTTAATTAATTTTTAACCTATTAAATAATTAATAAATCTTCGAAAAGTGGAAATAAAATATCAACCTTTCGATTAAATTATCTCAGTTCGTACATATAATTTAGGACGTTGATTGTTCTTACTAATAGGAATCGAGTCTTGCAAGCGTTGACTAAAATCAGTAGCATTCAGAGTTCTCACACAGCACACGTTTTGCTAATAACATTTAGGTCCCTGAGTTTTCGCTGTTATTCCAATAAAATTAGTCAAGTCTCTGATTTCTATAAGTTTGAAACATCTTATGAAAAGTGAACAGAGTAGGATATTTAAGTCATTTCATTTCATCAGGAACCAGTTGATTGATACCAATGAAAATATTTTTATTGGAGGACCTATCAAATTTTATGGACCCCGATGTAATTATACTTCACATTTTATCCCCCATTTTAATTGAAGGAAGCATGACCGGCAGAATGATTTTCTAAATTTAGCAGCCGGAGATTAGATTTCACTTTCTTTATTTTTCTCTAAACCGAAACTGGAGCTAGAAGCTACATTTACTGATCAGTTGATCGAAATCCAAAAACCCTACCAAATCTCGTCAATTTTTTTCTTTTTTCTTTTTAGACAATGGAGTTGCAGAACTTGATGAATGTGAAACTCTTTCTGGGGTTTTTATTACTGTCTTTACATGTGCATAATTCGGTATCGAGATTTGTGGTGGAAAAGAACAGTTTGATGGTGACATCTCCCGAGAAGATTAAAGGGTCACATGATAGCGCGATTGGCAACTTTGGGATTCCGCAATATGGTGGCAGCATGGCGGGGACCGTGGTGTATCCAAAGGAGAACCGGAAGGGCTGTAAGAGTTTTGATGAGTTTAAGATTTCGTTTAAGGCCAAACCTGGAGCTTTGCCCAATTTCGTTTTGGTCGATCGTGGAGGTATTTTATTGTATTTTTATTTTGAGTTTTTTGATGATTTGTTCGTATTGGTCGATTTGGGAGGTACCTTTGGCTTATTTGTATTTAAGTTCGAGATTGAATTAATTTGGTTTTGGTTGATGAGAAGATCCTCGTTCGATTATCTGGATTTAATTGATATGTTCAGCTTGTTTTTGGTAGCTTCCTTTACGTTTGTGTTTAAATAGCATTTCTTCTTCGATTGAGAAGGTACCCGTTTGCTATTCTGGATCAGTTTGGTTGGTTCATAGCTGGCTTAGTCATTTTGGTAGAGAACTTTTTAACTCATTTTGATTAATTTGGTTTTTCTGGGAGATTAGTGGTTTAGTTAATTGATTTTGTATGATTAATAAGTTTTTATTTTTATTGATTTTCTTGTTTTAGCGTTGATGAGGGTGGCATCTGCTTAAATAATTTTTTTACACATTTGCTGCTTCTTGTGAGGTTTAAGATTCTATTGGTTTATTTTTCGTAGATTGTTTTAGATCTTAATGTGTGTTGCTATTTGCTGATATGGCTTCTTTGTATGTCTTTTTGAACTGAGAGGAAGCCTGAGGTTTGAAGTTCAATTAAGGAGTTAATTGTTGCTTCTTCTATGATCCATATCTTCTACTTTTTAATGTTTTATTGATTGCAATATTGTTTACTTATCAAATTCCTAGATTGTTCAATTAATGTGGTTGTTGTGATGGTTCTAAATTAGGTTGGTGAAGATGATTATATGTGATAATTCTCTGTGTGATGGTTCTGTTTTGGCCGGGTGATTTAATAAAGTGGTCTGTGACACTGGCTGCGAGTTATACCTATTACGGTTTCATTTATAGTTTACATTTGAAAAGGGAAAAAAAATGGATATTTGTTTTGAATTTAACTCATGGTATGAATTTTTCTGTTTATCTTGGGATATAGTTCTGGTGTGAGATCATTATTTTTATATGTTGCTTTCCAGATTGCTTCTTTGCCATGAAGGTCTGGAATGCCCAGAATGCTGGTGCTTCTGCAGTGCTTGTTGCAGATGACACTGAGGAGGCATTGATAACCATGGACACTCCTGTGGAGGATATTTCATCTTCCAAATACATTGAAAATATAACAATACCATCTGCTCTTATTGATAAAAGTTTTGGTGAAA
>JAVXUL010000015.1:1555071-1568780 GCA_035590515.1 Trichilia minutiflora | reverse complement strand
CCTTGGGTGTGGTGGGACTATGTAACTGATTTTCAAATCAGATGTCCCATGAAGGAGAAAAAATACAACAAGGAATGCGCTGATTCTGTCATCAAATCTCTTGGTAAATAAATTTCATTTCTTTTTTCAATTCTTTGGTTAGTGGCTAACTAGGGGAAATTGGTCATTTATAATGAATGATCTTTTAGATATTCATGTGATGTGTGGACAGGGCTTGACAATAAAAAAATTGAAAAGTGTATGGGAGATCCAAATGATGATGCTGACAATCCTGTTCTAAAAGAAGAGCAAAATGCCCAAGTAATTATCTCTTATTATGCACTTGTGTTTAATATATTTTAGCACGTATTTATATAAATATAATATACTTAGGCACTTGTGGAACTCCTGCAATTTTCTTGAAATTTTGTAGTTCAAAATTGGCAAACTTAGTAAAATTATTCATAATTTTTTGACAAAAGCATTTTCCTCAGGTTGGAAAAGGATCAAGGGGGGATGTTACTATATTGCCAACCCTTGTTGTCAACAACCGTCAATATCGAGGTTTTTAAGTGATTTTATGTTTTCCTGATAAAGATTTGGACTTCTTTCCGTTTCTTAAATATTTCAATGCAGGAAAGTTGGAGAAAGGTGCTGTCTTGAAGGCCATCTGTTCTGGTTTTGAGGAAACAACCGAGCCAGCTGTTTGTTTGAGTGGTGGTAAGTTTATCATTTTGGTTTGGCACTAATTAAGAGTAAGAGGTATATTAACTAATTGGTTCAAATAGAGGTTTCTGTCCGCCAAATTATTAAGAGTCTTAAAAGCTGCTGAGCGCAGGTATACTAGTTTCAGTCGTAAAGAGGGAAAAGGTTAGATGATATCAAGGACTCTTCTTTGGTGGGAGTTGGAACTTCACTTGGATAGGTTCTAACTCTTGGAAACATGTTTATTTTGAAGATGAGTTCTTGAACAAGGTTTCTTTTGTGTTGCAGATGTGGAGACAAATGATTGTTTGGACAATAATGGCGGTTGCTGGCAAGATAAAGTAGCCAACATCACAGCCTGCAAGGTATAAATTCACACATACTGGCCAGAGAGGTTTTAGTTATATTTAGTTTTTCATTCTAATTATCTATCCATTTGGCTAAGTGCTCAAGTTGTTTATACTCCTTACAGGATACATTCCGTGGGAGGGTATGTGAATGCCCCCTGGTTGATGGTGTCCAGTTTAAAGGAGATGGTTACAACCACTGTGAAGGTCGGATTTGTTGTTACATCTATATTTGTTCTAGATCTATTGATGGGTTAGATGTTAATCATATAAATGTATGACTTGAGAACAATCCTTTCACTGACATTCTCTGAAGTTAAGATTTTGGACTTAGTACATAAGGGAGTTAGTGTTATGTGATATATATTTCTCACCTATTTTGTCTGTTTGTTTACTTTTTGCCAAATTTAGATTTTTAGCTGATGGTTCTTACTAAATAAATAAACAGTTTTGAAGAACAAATTATTTTGTGGCTTTTATAGAAAATGAACTTGGAAAGATGGATCATTATTTGTTCAGAACAGAAATGTTAACTCCACGAAATGTTGCGCGATCATTTAGGACAGTGCTGCAGTCATAAACGAACTTCTCTTGGTTAGGGTTTGATAGGGCAGCTTGCCACTTGTGCAGTCTAAAACCTGATGTCTTATATTGATCAGGATATTGATAGGGAAAAGTGATGTGTTTTTGTTAGATATAATTGTAAGAATGATGAGTTTTAACATTAAGTTGCTGTATTCAGGCCCATGGTTGGTATGAACCATTGAACATGTAGGTAGCATTTGTCTAACTATAGTTGCGGAGTATTCATGCTTCAGGTCATCTGTGTATTTTGTGCACTGAAAAGCAACTCTTGCACTTCATCTTCAATTGAATTTCTGGAATTGCGTTTTCAGAAAATCCATGCTCGTGTATTATAACAGATAACTTCCCTTTTTCTTACAGTGAGTGGATCTGGGAGATGCAAGATACATAATGGAGGTTGTTGGCACAAATCCAAGGATGGGCACACCTACTCTGCCTGTTCGGTCAGTGACCTTCTCTTTACAAATTCTCTTTTTTCCCCAAACCAACCACATATAAGTACTTGCTCCTTGAGAAGTCAGGTTAACATTTTCATCATGCTTTGAGCAGGATTCTGAGGATGGGAAATGCAAATGTCCTCCAGGGTTCAAAGGTGATGGTGTCAAAAGCTGTGAAGGTGAGAAACACTCACATTATTAAATCATTTTTCATTATGGTTTTTCCAAGTTATGCACATGGAACTTGTGTCTCGGTGTGTAAATTTATTTGATTTAGAAAGTGGTGGTATGGAGGTATGCCACGAAAAGAATCATAAGTCTAGATTTTCTCAATAGAGTTGTTGTGGCTGATTCACGTTAATGACTACAAGTATTCATTACATCTGAGGATGCTGATTTACTTTTGGAATATTTATGGCCATACATAAAATGCCTGTGTATGAAAATAGTGTCAACTGAGGTAAAACAGGAATTTCTGCTTTGCGGGCTCTTGAATTCTAGCATTGTAACTTAAATTTTTGGGCAATTCACTGATACAAATAGGTTTCATATCTATTATGCATTGACTTGATGTGAATATGTTTTCTTGTTAAGACATGTTGGAAAGACTACGATATGTCGATGGATTACTGAATTGATGTTTTACACGCAAAAATAATTTTTCCCTTACAGATATTGATGAATGCAAAGAGAAGAAAGCTTGTCAGTGCTCTGATTGTAGCTGCAAAAATACCTGGGGGAGCTATGAGTGCACTTGTGGTCGAGACCTTTTGTATATCAGGGACCAAGATACCTGCATAAGTTCGTTCAGAAACCCAGGCTTTATTATTATAAAAATTGCATGCTAATAATAATGCAGTCTATGTTCTTGTGATGACATCTTCTCCTCATTCAATGGCAGGTAAGAATTCTACACAAGTTAAATCTGCATGGGCTGCTGTTTGGGTCATTTTGGTTTGCTTGGGTATAGCTGCGGGCGGAGCTTATCTTGTTTATAAGTATAGATTAAGGGTAAGTTTGAAACAACTACTCTGCCTTTTTTTTTTCTTTTTTTCTCTCCATCATCGTTTCTCTGTTTTGCTTTTTATCTTGGTCTGCCACATCGATCACATAACACGAACAAATCTAATGTTGACTATATCAACTTTCAATTGTGAGATCAAAACGCTGTACTAGTATGTCAAATAAGCTTATCTCTGGGATTGTGCCACATTTCTAATAATTCTGGTAATAATATGAAAGGAGAGCAATCTGGTATATAAGTATTATTTTTTTCATTTAGGAAGAAAGTTGTGATACTCTAATCAGCAGTTTATTGATACTTCTGCTTTCTGCTGTGCTGCTTTTGCTTGCAGTCATACATGGATTCTGAGATTAGAGCTATCATGGCCCAATATATGCCTCTGGACAGTCAAGCTGAAGTTCCAAATCACGTCAACGATGAACGTGCATGATTAAAAAAAATCATTAACCATTAAACGATTTCGATTGATGCAGACTGGACATCTTTTACGCCTTTCTGTTTTTCGGGTGTGTAATATGTACGTTGGACAATAAAACAAGAGGATGCAGAATAGAGATTTTCCCCCATATTTATTAGGACTGTAAACATGCTGAAGAGCTGAAATAGGAATTGCATTTGGGGGGCAAGTTAGTTATTGAAGGATTAGGCTGTAACGTTTAAGAGTTTTCCGTTCCCATCCTTCTGGAGATGATTTAATTTCCCCAAATTTATATTCGTTTATACCTTTTGGACCGGCTGAAACATTTTTACTTTTGTTAGACTTCATTTAGTTAATTTAAAGGGATTTCACGTTTTTATTTGTGCTAATCTGAGTTTCACTGTCTATTATTGATTTTTTTTTTGGTCCATTGATCTAAATTTGGTTTATGTTAGTAATCATCAATTAAATTAAACTATCAAGTAATATAAGTTTTATTTTATTTCAAGTATGATAAAAATTACGGGGTTTGGGTTTTTAAATCCCATTTTATTGTAAAATAAAAAATTGGGTATTAGATATAAGTGGGTGAATAATTGGTAAATATTAGTTGTAAAAGTAAAAAGTAAATAACAACAAATAGAGGCAAGAAATGATGAGTACATTGATTGAGGATCTGTTACAACTGAAATTTATTAATCGATTAATGAATAACAAATCATGTAAATAAAATTTTAAATTGTCTTTTAGAAGTGTAATATCGTTATTAATATATGTAATTAAGTTAATTGTAATCTTGTTAATTGGATTTAGTCTATACATGTGCTAGATTAATAAAAAAATTTATTAATCATCTTTAAGGTTTAATCTCATCTATAATTTTGAAAATCCTCATAAATCTTCCAAAAGATTCCTAAAGTGTATCATAAATAGTTATAAGTTCTTGCAAACTTTACCAGTAATTTTGTACTATCTTCATTTTTATCATTTAATAAATTTGGCCTCCTTTGAGATTTTATTTAAAAAAAGAAAGAAAGAAAAAATGATAATAACTGGCCGATTGACAAAAGCATAAAAATGACTCTCATAAATTTGATGGAAGAGAAGTACAAAATAATTAAACCCATTAGAAGATAACCATAGTTTTATTTAGAAATAATATATAATAAAATGGCTAATATAAAATTAATTAATTCCATCTCTTTCCTAGATCTTCTATGACAATCTTGATGCAGTAAGCCTCAGATGATCAAGTCCAATGTTCATTCCATTATAAGCAATTGGAGCATACATCCATAAATCATCCGAGCTCAAAAGCTGCAGAATTCAAAGAAAGAAATTAAAAGAGTTAGATTATTGATGCATTTTTCCTTCATATAAAAATACATGAAAATTTCGTTTGCTCTTTGATTACCTTAATTTGGAGCTGTAGAAACTTCACATATTGGACTGCTTCCTCAAGCATTGTGCTGATGTCAACCTGCAATGCCAAGAACCAAAACGTTTGAGAATTTTGAGCCAATTTCGAATTAATGGATCAAATATTGTCGTGCATCAGAAAAATCAGCCTACCTTTGTTCCATTTGGAACCAGGTTCTGTAAAATCCTGAGCCTCTCATTGATCCTTTCTCTTCTTTTCTGCAAGATACAAAGAAATTACATCCATTAAACAACATTCGTTGGTAGAAACAAGAAAGGCGAATTCGGGTTATTTGATTTGCTGTAGCATGTAGTAGATAATTACCCTTGCATAGAGGCTTTGAGGATCAGTTGCTGAACCCCTACTAGCTCTAGTTTTTCCAGTGAGATTGAGAGCTGCCTTCCCTTTTGAGCTCATGCTTAAACTCTCTCCTCCATTTAAACCCTGAGAAGCATTAGACTCATCTTCCGAGCAACAATTACTTGAAGGCTGCTGCCTGTTAAGTCCAGCATTGTTGTTGTTGTTGTTGCTATTATTATTATTAGTCTCTTCCTCATTGTTGGTTCTTGCAACAGCTGCAGACTTCTGATTTTTCCTTGACTTCACATTCCTCTTGTTCTTTTGAACCTGTATATTGTTGAATCAATATATGATCAGAACATAAAATTAACATGCATTGGCAAGAATTCTAAATGCTTCCTGATATTGTATTTACTTCTATAGTTCTTGATCTTTTCTTAGAATTCTCTGATGGGTTGTTGAGTTTGATTTCCGTGGCAGGTTCTGGTGCAGCTTGCATACCAGCGGATTCCTTCTTGGGCTGCAATGTTGTCTTATTAGGAAATCCAAGTTCTGGTTGCTGTTTCCAACCAGATTGAAGATTTTCCATATTTCCAATATCACTACTCATCTCTTGACTATTCAAACAATGATCATCATCTTGATCAATTAAGAATGAGCTGGTATTGTTTGTATCCCCCATGCAAAAATCCAATGAAATTGAGCTGTTATTATTATTATTAGTTCCCAAATTTGGATGTGAATCACTCAAGTAAAAACTTTCCTGGCTTGATGAAGAGGGAAAAAGAATACTATCACCACCACTACTCCCTTGAGAAAAACAGTATGAATTACTATTACCATCATTCAAAGAATATGAAAAACCTGCCATGTTCATTGTTGATTCATGGCTTCCCCAAAATGCAGACGAATTTGCCAAACTTATGCGCCCATCTAGCTCATTCATCGGAATGGGACAATTTCCAAGCAATTGAGCCATGAAATCAGCCTCTTCAATGGTATACATTCCACTCAGAGAACTCCACTCTCCTTCTGCAATGGCTCCAATAGGCTCCATTTTTATTTTTTTCCTTTCTTAAAGGACCTGTTTGATAGAAAAGGTTCTTTAGTATTGAAATACTCAAGTGTGTTAGACGAAGAATGCTTGAATGGGAAACAAGATTAAGAGTCATATTTATACCCAACAGCTAAGAAGAATGTCGCAAAAGCATTGACTTCACTTGTGTAACAACATCTCCTGTTTCCTCTATTTACTAATTATTATTATCCAGAAGTCCCAACTCCCTGTAACCAATCCTTCAGAATTCCGTGATGGGGACAAGTACAACTCAGAAATAGACCAAGTTCACTCAATAATAGCATTAAAAAAATCCAGACTTGCACCTTATTAACAAATCAAAAAATAGAGAACGATTTTAAATTACATTCATAACTATAGTTATAATTTAAGCTTAAATTATAATTATGATTATAACTATACTATAATTCATCCCAAAAACTGAAAATCTGAGTAAACCTGCTCTTAGTTAGGATCAAGTGTAGTAAAATTATTAAAGGCTGCATTTGTATTAAATGTTTGAGATTTGGTGGAAGAGAATCACACCTGGCAATCCAGAGAACGCGGAGGGTTTTTCTTTAATATTAGAAAAAATATATATATTATGTTAATTAAAACAGAATGGAAATGAAAATGATGTTAAGAAAAGGGCGGCTAGATCGTGGGGATGACTATGAAAATTCTGAAAACTGAATGGGGCCAGACAATATCATCTGTTTATTTGGATATTGTCTCCTCTCCTCTCCTCATCGTTCTTGATATCTAATTCTTCCAACTTTTAGAATCGTAGATCTGATTAAAAGCTGAAATTTTATTCGCATTAAAAACTTCGATGCATATTTCAACTGCTAAGGTTTACATTCAGATTCAGGTTAATTTTTCAGTTCATTCTGCATTGGATTGTTTGTATTGAGGCAACATGTTTAAGGAAATTTGACATCCATTACACTAATCTACTGAAGAATGATAAATAGTTAATAGAAATTGTAAGTTTCATCCTGTTGGAAGATTTGCAGAATCAAAATTGATATAAGAAATTGATACTATTGAACATTAACTTGTGGGATTAAAAGCAAATTGAGATTAACTCTTGAACTAAACGTTTTTGAATTGTAAAAAACTTCCTGTTGCTTGTTTAATGTCTTCTCATCTAGAGTTGAAAACGAATTAAAATTGTACATTGATGTGAATATTTCAAAAATTTTAAGATTTTGTGTCAAAGTATTTATTGATAATAGTGTACAATTAATATTTACTTATTTTATATTTAATTTAATGATTATTGATTATAAAATCATTTTTTTGTCTTAAAAAATAGTAGGTAAGAGAAATTTTCAATCCCTAAAACAACTTCAATAATATAAATAGCATTAGTGGCAACAAAATCCAATGAAGCCATAAAAATGTTAGGTAAAAATTAAACATTTGACATATTCTTTGATTATTACAGCCAATAAAAGTTTATGGGTTTGGTTAACTATTGTCTTTAAACCACTTAATTAAGATTTGTGTATTTAATAAATTATATTTTTCAATACATTAACATTTATCATTAATTATTATATTAAATATCAAAAATTACTATAAATAATAAATATAAAATTTTAACAAGTCTCTTAGCAAAATTCGAAGTTTATATATATGAAGCACTCATTTTTTATTTCTAACATAAAAGTTGCACATGAAAAATTTTAATGATATCAATTAAAATCAAATAAATCAAGATGAATGCGAGCACAACAGATTTATGATGAATCACTTGATCCTGAATTTTTTTTTTTTAATACAATCATGGTTGAGTGCTTGTTATATTATAATTTGATAAGAAATAATTGAAGATGTACAAAAATAACATAATACAATTTTTCAAGGTTGCTACCAAAGAGGTGAGAGAGTGCTTGCCATCCAATTCAAATTCCCGAAATCATAAAGACAACACCAATCATTTATTAAAATTATTTAACATATAAAAATAATATCTACCTCCCTTTACATATATTCTACTAACTATTAACTATATCTACCTATCATATCTATCATTAAATTTTATATCTATCTATCTATTTATCATATTTTTTTTCCTAAATTTTATATCTCCCTTTATATATATTCTATCAACCTATTAACTATATCTACCTATTTAATATATATATTACTAAATCTACATCTATATTCTTATTTTCTTATAAATTATATTATTAAAAATATAACACCATGTACCACTTCCAATATTATGCTAGCTCCATACACTATGGAAGTAAATTTCAATATTACAAAAAAAATATAAATTCATCTATATTAATTTAAAAAATTATTTAACATGATTTTAAAGTTAAGAATTTCATTATTAAGAATAATATCATTTTAACTTTTTTAATTAATACATAACATTTTTATCGTAAATTTTAAAATTCTGTTAAAGACTTCGATTTAATCAAATTGTATTAGTTTATCGATAAAAATAATTTATTATTATTTATAATTAATACAACAATAGCTCTAGTTATAAATTTTAAATAAAAAATCTTGATTAATGCAATTTTTTTAAATCAATCCCATTTTTAATCAATGCAATAATCTTCTACATTTTTGTGTATTAATAGATTAACTAATTAAATCTCTTGTAATTGTACCCTAGTTTAAAAGAATTTAATCATGCTCAAAAAAAGTTGTGGCTGACTGATTTAAATTTGTGAGAAGTAATGTGTAGGTGAAAAAAAAAAAAGAGACAGGAAAATATAATAACCATCTCAATATAAACTCTTTAACCTCTATTAAAGCTTCAACCTCATTAGTATTTTTTTTCAAAATATATAAATAAATTTTTTATGACTAATGTCATTCCTTATAAATTTTTATCTTAAATATGTATTTTAAATAAAGCGATATGTATTTATTTAATAATAAAATGATATAATAAATAATTTTAAAAATTATAAAAATTTATTATCTTATAAATGCAATGCATGATAACTCATTTATCATATTATTATTCGAATTTTATTTTAAGATGAATAAAATTATTAATTTTTTATTAACTCCATTTACTTTCTGATTGTATTTCTAAATTCAATAACCATCATAAGATAGAGAACGTTTTGGGGGGTTGACACTGAACTAAAAACCGCAATTTGCTCCAATGAACTTTAATTTTCTTCATTTTTCTAATTAATTCCATTGTTAACACAGCAATTAATTTGTTCCAAATGATAGGGAGTGTCAAGAAGAGACAAGAACATGAAAAGTTCTTAAACCCTAAACCGTACTCCAAGAAATTAAGAATTAAAGTAACGAAGTCTCAAGTTTCATTTTGACTTGAGCTGTAAGATGTAATTAAACTAACACTAACAAATGCTAAGTACAAAACCCAAGAAGGAAATGACCTCCGTTGATACGCAAAATCAACGGAGAATTAAATGAATGAAAATGAAGTCTCCGAAAAAACTGGAAATTAAGTGCCCGTCAGCCAGTCAGTCATCCTCCATGGCCAAACCCACATCGCAATATCCCACCAAAGATTCCGGCGGCTTTCACGCCAGATCTACACCTAAAATTCAACAATTTATTTTTTAAATAAAGATTAAAGGAAGATTCTCAATGAAATAATATAAAAGAAATGGAATTTTATGACAAATATAAATTCATATGCATTACACATTCATTGCTAGCTTGTTCTAATTTTTTTTTTTCATTTTTGAAAATTAAAAAGCTAGCCGGCCAAATGCACGATCTTTTGTTGGCTGGTACAGACGTTTTAAGTTGATAAAAGCCAATGGTTTTAAGGAATGGAATAAAATCTTGGCTTTGCAATAATATTGGAAACTTATCATAAAATCTGATTTTACTCTTCACACATTAGAAATTATTTCATTTCTTGATTCATGGCCGGCCGCTTGCACGACCTTTATGCTTCACTGGGAACATTTTTTTTGGGTGTTATGGATAGAGCTGGCAGGTGGTTCACAGCCCTTGGCCATTAGATAATGCAAATAGGACACGTAATACAAATTATTATTATTTTTTTCATGAATCATAATGAATTTATTATTGTAATCCCATTTATAGATGTTCATTCTTTAGCTTGGTAGAAGATGGGAAGTTTATTCTCCTAGATATATTAAAATTAAGGGAATGGCTATAATATGAATAGAAATATTGATACAAATACGTTAGAACTGTACTCTAACTTATTGTTTACAATTTAAATCAATAAACTCATAACAAGAATTAATATGTTACAATATAGAACTTTAATTTTATATTTATATTGAATAACTTTATGTTTCCGTTACCTTTATAACCTAACCCGTTAATCTTATAACATAATGTATTATATTTACAATATGTGTAAATACACTTATCCTATAATTTCCAAACCATTAAACTAGAGGTTACTGTGGATCGGATTTGTATTTGAGCATCATGAAACACGATTTTAGGGTAAGTAACATAGAGCCACGTGGTTTTGATATGTGATTCATAATTATGATGGGGATTAATCTATTTTATTAACAAAGATGTTATGTGCGTTGTTGTTTAATCACTAAGAAGACAAATGATATGATCTCATAGAGAATGAGAATGAGCTCCCATTATGGCATTAGAATCAAACCAGTCTTAAACTTTAATTATGTTTTTCGTTCAAAGATAATAACAAGGAAAAATTATAATAACGAGCTCTAGTTATAACTTTCGAGGTGAAAAATAAAATAAGAACATATGTACAATTTCATGAATTAAAAATTTTACAAGTTTTTTCTTTCTTTATTTTTTCCACAAACCCTAAATCCTATCTCATCTATGCATAAATCAAAATTTTTTTTTTTAAAAATCTCCTTTTAAAATTAACATGAGAAGGAACAATCTTTAACTTTTTTTTTAATTTTCACATTAATTAAGAAGTTAAATTAATTAAACTATCTTTACAAAAAACAAGCTCTTATATTTATTGTAGTATATGGGGATCTCGTGGCTAAATGATGTAAAATCAGATGTGTTGTATTAATAGTGATTGAATGAAAATTTTTAATTTAATGGGTGAGATTTGATGTGTTGTTGTTGTTAATTTGGTCACATGAGACTGTTTAAATATGTGGAGCAGTCGTTTATTGACAGAGTAAAAAAGTGCAGGACTTCAATTTTTAATTTTCTTTTAATGTTGCACAACTTTAATTTGAATAATAAAGAAAATGGTAATTTAGACTTGAAATTAGGGAAAACAAAGTTCTATGAATCTTCCTACTGATTTTATGTTTGTTTACAAACTGCAATTAATCTTCAATGGCACATATTCATTCATTTTTTTCTTTAATAAGTGATAGTTAATTTTTCTTCAACGCATGTACTCCAATTTATTTCAAAGTATAATCGGGATATATAAACATCCACTAATAACATGAAATATATGTTAATCAATAATATAATATGACTTAAAAAATAAAATTTTAAGAAAAAATAGAAAATTAGGGAATAAACTCTTAATTAATGCATTGGTATGATGCTTCATATATATCATGCATATATTATGTTGATCTTTATTATTAATTCAATAAAATATGTTCCTTACGATCTAGAGGTATTTTGATCATTTTCTTATTTAAGGATATTTTTGTTGTTTTTATAAAATACATGTCTAGACATGATTAACCAATGGAGAATATGATATAAAAGTCTAATATGTGATTTGAGAGGATTATGTGAGAAATAGCTGAGTTTGAGAAATGTTCTATAAATTTCGACGAACACTCGCATTTCAAAATGAAATTCCGATTAATCGAGAAATTCAATTGATGAAAGGTTTTTTTCTACTTAAAAAGGACTCAGAAATGGTCTTAGAGTGAAACCAAATATCAAGCTAAGGAGAAAATAACCTCGGAACAGAGATACATAAAGGTTAGAAGACATAGGAAACCCTAGATAAGGCAAGGCCAAATAGGCCCCAAAATCCCAGCCCCAAACTAGTGCTAGTTGTGGCACCTATTTTGGTCAATTGGGGGGTGATTGACACCAATTATGGCACTGGTCTTCAGATCGATTTTGGCTCCTAAAGCTTAAACGGTGTCAAATTGATGGATTTGGCCTTGGAATTATCATAAATACCTTTTTTTGAAATTTTTTTTAAGCTCAGGCATAAATTTATAATCATACTAGGTAATATATATTTGTCAAATAATGGAGGGATTATTCATTTTCCCCCTTCCCTGCTTGCTCCCCTGTTTTTCTCCTCGATACCTCTATGCCTCTTCGATTTCTTTTCATTTTTTTTTGCTTTCTGACTTATAAAACTTTAATTTCTTATCATAAACCTTCATAACTTGACTCTCTGATCATCCTAGAAGCTTCGTTTTGTCGATTTGAGCGAGAAATAAATCTAAAAGAAATTAGGGTTCACTTCACATGAGGATTTTTTACAACCATTGAAAATTAAAACTTTCTAGAGTTAAGATTAATCGATTGGAGTCGAACCATTGAGAGAGAAGCCTGATCAAAATGAGAAATTATAGGGAGTACATACCCTCTTTATGAGTGAACTATTTTGCCTTTCTTTTAAAGCAATTATAAAAACTTACACATTTTCATATTTTAGAAAGTTAGAATTTCTTTTATGTCTATGTTTTAATTAATTAATTGTTTTATCTTTCAATTATAAATAAGCCCAAGGCATATGGTTAATGTAATTGAAATTGAGATGTGATGTATGTTTCTAAATGAATATATGTTAAAAAATGATTTTTCATATGATGATCATGATTTCACAAATGATTATTGAATTCATGATAGTATAATATTTATGGATTTCATTTGGATATGATGCGAATTGAGGCCAGACGATTGAATGCATTGAATTGATATATATTTTAGTTTTATATTCTTATATGATGTTTGTTGATGAAATTATAAATAATGCATCGATTTTATGATTTTTATTTGGATTTGATTGGTTATGATGATATGGCTAGTTAGCCTAGTTTTATAAGGGATTTAACCAATTATGACCACTGTTCATAATTGGAATTCAAAATTGACTACTGTTCATAGTTTCATTCAAAAATAACCAAAAAAACAGTGAATTACCGAAAAAACCAACGAATTTTGAATTATGTAGCTACAGTACCCGAGATCACTGTAGCTACAGTGCTCTCGGGTACTGTAGCAAAGCAAAAAATTTTATTTTTTTTATTTTAGTCTGCTACAGTGCCCCCTGAGTGTGCACTTTAGCAGACCGAGCGTGCTTTATAGAACGCTCGGTCTGCTACAGTGCACGCTCGGGGTGCACTGTAGCAGACTAAAAAATTTTTTTAATATATTTTAAATTATTAAATTATTTATAATTCATTTTTAAAATTTAAATTTAATAAAAATATAATATAATTAATTAAAATAAATAATTAAATTAAAATTATTTACATTTATATTTAATTAAGTATTTTAAAATTT
>JAVXUL010000015.1:1528436-1539623 GCA_035590515.1 Trichilia minutiflora | reverse complement strand
ATGGTGTCTTTTCACCATTAGCCATGTCCTTTTCTAAAGGACACAACCCTACATGTGGCCATTACTTTGATCACATGCTCCAACAGTCTCAAGTTTCTTATGACTTGAGCTGTATCATGCAATTAAACTACACTAACAAATGCTAATTACAAAACCGAAGAAGGAATGTACTTCCATGGATGCATAAATCAAAAGAGAATTAAATGAATGAAAATGAATTCTCTGGAAAAAGCTGTAAATTAAGAACCAGTCAGTCACCATTCATGACCAAACCCACATCCCGAGATCCCACCAAAGATTCCAGCGGCTTTGAAGGAAGCTTCAAAAATTTATTTCTTAATTAATGATTAAAGGAAGCTTCCTAATGAAATAACATAAAGAAGATAAATATTAATTCATACACATTACGCACTCCTTGCTTCTTTTAAAAGAACTTTGAAAAATTATAAAGCTAGCCGGCCAATTGCACGATCTCTTGTTGGCTGGTACAGAAGTTTTAAGTTGGTAAAAACCAATAGTTTTGAGGAATGGAATAAAATCTTGGTTCTGCAAAAATGTGGAAACTTATCATAAAAACTGATTTTATTCTTCACATATGAGAAATTATTTCAATTTTTGATTCATGGCCGCCCGCCATCTGGGGGGTTAATGAGATGGATAGAGCTGGCAGCTGGTTCACGGCCCTTGGCCATTAAAGAATGACAAAAGGAAACTCAATACAAATTTATTGTTTCATGAATATAATGAATTTATTATGGCAATCTCATTTGTTTATGTTCATTCTTTGGCTTGATAGAAGATGGGAAATTTATTCTGCTAGATATATATATGTTAACATTAGTGGCTATAATATGAATAGAAATATTGAACTTCTATCTTTGCAATATAGAGCTTTGATTTTATGTTTCTATTGAATTTATAATCTTTTATGGTTACGTTATATTTATAACCTAAACAGTTAAACTTATAACATAACATATTATATATTTACAATATGTGTTAATACACTTATCCTATAATAACCAAAACCTTAAATTAGAGGTTAACAAGAATTTAGAATAATTAATATAGAGCCACGTGGTTTTGATATGATTCATAATTATAATTATGATGGGAATTAATCTATTTTATTAACAAAGATGGTATGTGCTTTGTTGTTTAATCACTAATTTAAAGCAAACAAATGATATGATCTCGTAGAGAATGAGCTCCCATTATGGCATTAGAACTAGAATCAAATATATCTTAAACTCTAATTATGTTTTTTGTTGAGAGATAAGAACAAGGAAAAATTATAATAATGAGCAGTAGTTATAATTTGAAGGAGAAAAATAAAATAAGCACTTATGAACAATTTCATGCAATAAAATTTTACAAGTTGTGTCTTTCTTTATTTTTCCACATACCCTTAGTCCTATATCTTTCATGCACAAATCAAAATTTCGAAAAAAATAAAATTAAGATTAAAGTGAGAAAGAATTAATCTTTTTGACCTCTTATTTTTGTTGTTAGTTAAAATGTTAAATTAATTAAATTATATTTTTGATAGACAAGTTCCTATTTATTGTAGTCCATGTGCATGTTGCAGCTAAATAAGGCAAAATGATATGGTTGTATTAATGGCGATTGAATGAGAAGTTTTAATTTAATGGGTGGGATTTGATTATGTGGAGACTGCCATATATTAATTGACAGAGTAAACAAGTGCACGATTTTAACTTGAAAAAAAATGGCATTTTAGACACGAAATTATGGTAAAAAATTAAAGGTTCCTATTGATTTTATGCTGTTTACAAACTCCAATCAATCTTCAATGGCACAGTCGTTCAGTTTTGATCTTTGATTTTTCTTCAACACACGTACACCAATTTATTTCAAAGTATAACATCTACTAATAACGTGAAATATCATATTTAACAATAGGATATGGTAATCAATAATAAAGATGAAAAGAAAAAAGAAAAAAGAAAATAAAAACTATCCATTAACATTGTGCTTAATTATATATATTATCCAGATAATATAGAGAGAGAGGATTTGCTAAACATTTCAAGTTGTATTTTAATCTTTTAGATTTCAAATGATGTGATAACCGAGTTATATCACTGTAATTATTAAAGATTTATGAAAGGTTAAGGGTTTTAAATACAACAAAAATCTATCAGTTTTCAATCATTTTAATTTTTAGTGATTACAGTGACATACCATTGTAATATATTCAACTGTTACATCACTTAAAATTTAAAAATTAGGATATAATTTTAAAAAATTTAATATTACTCTTTTAAAAAAAAAAAATAGGTAAGATATAAAGTCTCTACCTATTAAATACTAAACTTTGCCCTCTATTATTACTCAAAGTCGAGTGGTTGGCAATGTTATACTTCGACTCTCATAACTCGACCTGCGCCCAAGGAGCCCTAACATTATATATATATATATATATATATATTATATTATGCTAATCTTTATGATTAATTGATAACTCACACTTGATCAACCAAAAGATTATCATAATGCCAAAAATTCGTGCATATCAAAGCATAATGATCACATCTTTCTTTTTCTTAGCCTCAGGGATCCAAATCGATCCTACTATTGCAGATCACCCGCTGAAGATTATATCATATCATATCATCCTATTATTAGTATAATTATTTAATTTTCTTTTCATAAGATTGATTCTAAAAAAGACTTGTTTCTAGTTTCGTGAATACTATAAAAAATATAATTTCTTTTCAGTTTAAAAAGAATACGAAATCGATTATTACTACGAAATATCAAATTTTAATTCCTTATTGTTATTCAAGCTCATTAGGTAATAGACATCCCGGTCTAAGAATTCCACAGCCATTCCTGTTTAAGAATAAATTTCAAGTATGGTGGTAAAGCAAAACTTCTGTCCCACCATTGGAGCTGCACCTAGAAGCAACACTATATAAAATATAAGTATATTCTTATTATTTGAAATTGCTATTAATTATATCAAAAAATATTTTTTTAACACAGTTTTTTCATGGCCTTGAGAGGTCATCGATATATTTTAATTTCTAACAAAAAATAAATTTCTTTTAAAACTATTTTCAGTGGCAAGACTTCAATAAATCCTTAAATGAGAAATAAAAGATATTAGTTTTGAGTATAATTTCATGGGAAAGCTTTGACATTGAATCAGTCCAACAATAACAACGCATATTGCATAGCCATTATCAACCAAAATTATTCCGCAAAGTGATTGCCCAAAACCCGACACGATTATCAATAATCTAATGTAATTTTTCTAGTTTTTTTTTTTTAAAAAAAGACTAACAGAAAAATTATTAAATTTGGATTAATAATTTTTCCAGTTATGAGAAAATTATTTAATGTTATTGTGAAGAGAAATGGCCATTGGCCGGCCTTCTTGATTGCCGAATACAGTGGTGGCTAAGCTGGCTTAAGAGCCTAATCAATTTCTTTATATTTACATAATAATATATATTAACACAATTTTTTTTAATGATTTTCAACGTATATTTTGATTAAATAGCAATATTTCTTATATATTGTAAAAAAAAAAGCAATATTTAATATACCCTTAGTAAATAGAAGTTACTTTTTGTAATTTTAAATAAATAAATCAACTGTATTATTAAGCATAAAATTAGATTAGCCTAAAACTTTTTGCCCCATTCAAACCCATTTGTGGCCATGCTCATAGACCCAATACAACACGTCAATATAGTAAACTATGTGCTAATTCTATATTAATTAATAACTCATTTAATATCCATTTTAATTTTTTTAAAAAAAGAAATTAATAAATTTCTGTAAGTTAATAAATTTCTGAGAGAGTGAGGAGGAGCCAAAAAAATAAGTCAATAAATTTAAATTAATTTTTGTAATTATTTTTGTTTAAACTTGCTGTCAACAACAAGTTGCCAGTTAACATTGTTAAAGTTAATAAATAAAATATATAAATTATTAGGTTTATATTAATTTTATTTGAATATATATAAGCTTATATATATATGTGGGTGGGAAAGAAACCCTTATTCATCTGTAGTCCTTCTCATGGGAAACTCAAGAAACGCTCTTTAACTTAGGGTTTTTGAACCCAAGAAGAAGAAGGATTCTGACAATCGAGGTGTAGTACTTGAAGGATTAAACATTAAATAAAAGGAAAACGATTTGCCGCGTCTGATTGTTTGAAGAGTAAGCATTTTGACCAACATCAATGGCTATGATGGGTGGATATGTCTACGAGTTGTCTTCACAAAAAATTAATATAGAATGGTATCTATGCATATCATTATTATAGCTAATAAGTTGTCAACATATCGAGGAAATGTGAAGAGTAGTTTTCATTTTTTTTTTTAAATTTAATTATTATGATTTATATTAATCATACTAAAAAAACATTTAAAATTACAAATAAAAATAAGTTTTTTTAATTTAATAAAACTAAAAATATTCTTTTAATTACATTTTAAAAATTAATTTTTTTTTTAAATTTTAAACTATAGTCTATAACAGAAGGAAGTCGGTATCAATTACGAAGAACATACCCTTTTTAGCTTTTAAATAATGTAGCCGGTCACGAAAACTATTTATATATAATTCTAACTTTAGTTAATAAAATTATTATTATTATTATTATTATTATTATTATTATTATTATTATACAAAATTTTAAATTGATTTCTATTCATAAGAGCAGAATGTTCATAAAAATTAGATAAATGATTACAAGTTATTAAGATAAAAATAATAAGTCAAGAATATAGATTACAGACTTTTAAAAATAGAATATTTGCTATCCAATTATGTATATAAAGTCTTAAAGAAATAGTTGTAAAATAATTTATTTTGATGTCTCAATATTTTAAATAATGTTTAGCAAAATTATTAAAATTAGCAATTAAAGTTATAGTCAATTATTAATTAGGTTACAGAGTTTGATTAATTTTGGAAGAAAAATTCTACAAATTCATTCAGGCCAACCGCCCAAAAGTACAAGCACGGCTTGCACTGTTATGATTGAATTTTGAAAGTACAACTATTGTTTTTATTGTATCTATGGGTTGGGCTGAAGAAATAGAATATACAAATGTACTCTAAGAATTTTTAGCTTTTCATCATGAAAATTTTATGTCTCACGGTCTAAATTTTTTATTACAATGTTTAATTTATTAATTACATTTAAAAATTATAATTTTTTTAAATTATCATTAACAGAAAATTTTATGTTATAAAGTTTTCAAATATTTCAAAACGCGTATAAAAACATAGTCCCGATAGAGTTGATTGAAGAATAGACGATATTTTTTTCAACATATTCTTACTTAAAATCTATTTTTTTTAATAATTTTAAGAAAATTTATATGATTGATCTATTTTATTTTATTTATCACATACTATTAATATCTGCAGGATCATCAAATAAAGTAAACAATTTCATCTGTGCGCTGGAGCTGCAATAATTCAACGATCAGTTCTCTCATTCTTTGGCACAAACGAGTAATCTGACAATCTCCTTTCATGTGCTGCAAATACAGTCAAATAGAAACACATACCATGCTATGAGATTCATCAAGCAGGAAACATAAGAAACACAGCACAAATGGCATAAAAAAACTCTAATCTAACTTCCTAAGCAATTTCAATATTTGCAAGTTTATTACCTAAAAAGAGAGAAGATAATTACAAATTTAAAATCAAATCCAGTAAACAAAGCATTTTGCCTTAACCCGATCTACAAATTTCACTCCAATACAGACGATCAAATATCAAGAGAAAAAGAAAAGCAGGGAAAGGCTATATAACGTTCACTGTCATCCACTAAACAAAGCATTTTGCCTTAACCGATCTACAAGTTTCACTATAAAACGGACAACAAAAAATCAAGAGAAAAGAAAAGCCGGGAAAAGCTATATAACATTCGCAGTCATCTGCAATTAAGAAAGGAAAAAAATTTTTTGCCATCCACTTGTGTGTTTTATACTGAGAAACAAGCCACAGGTCAATGTAAGTAACCAAGCAAAAGAATGCACAAGCAGCGGCAGTGGCGGCGGCGGCAGCGACCTGCAGGTATGTCTATGCATAGGCAAATGGCATGAAGTCAGCTGAATCCATATCACACCTTAAATTACAATCACTGCTGCTCATCAACCGGCAGCCCATCACCAAGAGCCCGTTGTGAGATTCTGTAATACAGAATACCCATTGTCGCCATGCATGCCCTGTGCATGATGATAGACACCAAATAAACTTTTTTTTTAAAAAAAAGGCGCAATAATTGTTTTACATATTGCTCTGCTGGAAAATCCATGCTTGTTTTACCCAGCTTGCAAGGACACATGAATATGTAGATGCACAAACATCCCAAGGCTCAAACGAAACACAGATAAGAAAGGCAGACATTACATGATCGCTATTAAGAGAAGGATTTTTTGTGGATCCGTCCTTGATGGTCTTGGATGCCGCAAACGACTCTCTGGAGTAGCATCTCCATTTGATGCTTCCTTACGGGGAGGAGCAGTCACAGGTAAGGCCGGTAAGGCACTTGACCAGAAAGGAAGCAATGCTCGCAGAAGCTTATGACGGAAGGAACCTACAATGGCTCACCCTAATCAGTTTGACCTTTAAATCTAAAATTACAAACCAAGAGAGAAGTATACAGAATCGCGGTCAGATTATGCATTGAACAAAAACAAAATCAAAAACATAACAAGTTGGTCAATGAAACAACACACCAATTCCAACAGCTTAGCACCATAAAATGTTACCATTGCTCCTCTTGAAGTTAGTAAGTGGACCTCCGAATTTAATATAAAGACAGCTCCAACCAGTTCCTGAACTTTCAACTTTTTCATCATATAAAATAAGTTTCTACTCACCTCTTCGACTGTACTTCTTACGGTTCCCATCTTCATCATCTGCAAAATATGAAATTTCAGAGTTCTGTCGCTCAACATGGGTTGTACCTTTTCGTGTTGTGGCACCAGGCTGGGTTACATTGAAATATCAAAAGAAATGAATCAAAACACACTAACAAGAAAAAATTATTAGTGCACGAAAGTGTAAAATAACGACCTATCTTATTTAGGTTCAGTGATTAAGTATGAAACCCTTACACCAGAAGGACTAGAGCTTTTGACGAAATTTCCAGCTGAACTAGGATCATGTATCTCTGTAATTTCTGTCACTATAGATGGAACCATGAATCCTTCATTTATGTTTATTCCATCTTTTGGAACAGAGGGTGATGAGCTTGCATTATATTCTCTGCCTCCTGGGGAAGACACATTAATTATTGGATCAGAGGAAAATGCAGGAGGAGGACCACGGGATTCTGTCACAGCCATAGAAACTGGATGATTTCCAAACAAACTCTTTTCCAGGCCAGTCTGCAACAATATTATACAAAAGTTATTCAAAATCTAATTCAACTGAATACAGCTTAATAACTGTAGTATCCTTTGAAAGATCTTTGGCTGATCAAAATCAACAAAAATAGCTATAAGAAATGAGCCTAGAAATTAAATCCAAAATACTGCTACTTAAAAAATGCATGCATTTTTCCCCTACAATAATAACCATAGGCTTCATCATGCAGATTATCCAAGCATCAAACAGAACAATTTACTTCAACTTATAGTGACAGCAACAAAACTTAAGGAAAACTGCAAAAGCTAAGAATTCTTTTCATTTTTTAAGGCCAAAATAGCCTCTTGGTCTCACTTGCATTTTCACCAGGTTCAGGACTTGGTACTAATGACAGTTGTGTTGCTACCTCAACTGCTGAAAGTTAAGATTTAAGTATATCATCACGCTTGCAAAGACAACCTTTAGCTTCAATGAAACAATTAGACAATCAAAATGCTACATATCATTGTTCAGGTTATCCTAGAGCGAGCACCTATTTACAGCAATATCAGTACCACATATAATCCTCACCTGCATAATTGCTTCCTTTAGCAGTGAATGAAGACGAGATCCCGAATCTTTAACACTCTTAGGAGGCCATATCTGCAGCACGAGCAACATTGGGAAATGAATCAAGGCATGTAACAAACACTGCCAGATGAATCTTCTACTGAAGTAAATGAAGAGTACTAGTGAGCATATAAATCAAGCATAACATGACAGGAGACACAACGGAATTAGTCTCTGCAGGCATCAGATTCTTCCATACAATTTTATCTTGCTAGATACTTTACCATATTTCAGTTTTTGTTTTACTGTCGTGGTCTCTTGTTATGTACTGAAGATTTATAATTTTTTAATTTATGCAACTTAATTGTTTAAATGCAGAAATTGGCAACAATTCAAATATTCTAACCATTCAAATATAAATGAATAAATAAAATCTGATCTGCTAGCATATCACCCGTCATACTTATGAGTCATCAGAAATACTGACACCACAGAATTGAAAAAAGAAAAGCTTTAAGATAATAGTACAAACAATATTATTCTCACCGCAGTGGAACATGAAGGACAAGTGTATCCAGCCGGTGCAGTGTGCGGAGGAAAACTTTTGATGTGTGAAACCAAGCAACTTGTGTCAATAACATCTATAACAAGAAAAAATACCTTTTGAGTTATTTAAAAAGTATGACCTCAAAATGTATTTCTCAGTAAAAATTTTCATGTGGAAGTATTTATATGTGCAAAATGACATACGCAAGCAACCCAATCGAGTGGTTTGCGAACCAGTCCCCTCTTCGAGAACAGCTAGGCATTGGCAACACTTAGGAGGCCAATCATACTCCCCATCTGTTACCCATTCTGAGTAAGTTCGAACCTACAAAATTGGACTTAAGTAAAAGAGTAAAAAACTATTTGATATTGTTTCTCATATTAAATTAAAACAACATAGATTTAACCCCTATTCAACATTTGAATTTTATGCATCTTTACAAATGCACACACATACTCCACATCAATCTTAATAGGTTCCATTGCTTACTCACAAATTCGTTGCATAAACAAACTCCACAGGCAACCAGATTAAAAATAGCCATGCCAAATTAACCAGTATTCAAATCCCCATGAAACATAAAAACAAACAAGAATAAAATTCAATTCACTTACCACACAAATTTGATGCTCGGGGAAGCAAATGCATTCTCCACAAACAGGAACCTTGTGCACAAAACAATATAACTTGGTAGCCTGAAACACCCAAAGAACAAATATCGATTCAACTCAATACTCCATCGTGCAACAAAATTTACAATACATAAGCTACGATAATAGATAAATCAACACCAAAAATACAATAAGTTTGTCCCTTTCTCTTTTCAGTTCTTGTTAAATTGTTCCGTTAAGTCAATGAATAACAATAACAGCCACGATCTGGAATCATCATCACTCCACTCGATAGCAAACAGTAAAATAAAAATAAACGTACGATGAACCATATCAGATCTAAACCCTCCAAATACACATCGCACATTTCAAGGCAGACAATATAGTTCTAGCATTAACAATAACAAATTCATATTTAATACTAGTTTCACCAAATCATACAAAATAATCAGCTGATAGGTATAGAGCGTACCTTCCGGCATTTACACACCACCATTGCATCAAAAAGCGGGCAAGCACAGGCTCGACCACTGAAGATTAGATTTAATTATTGATTAAAACAGTATCAATTTTAGCAATTCTTACTTTAAATTATCTAGGGTTTAACCTGAAGCAGAGATCGAAGGAAAGACGCAGAGAGAAGATCTGACTATAGAACAAATGACAAATCGTTTTGCTTAGTTGTGTAACATTTGCTAATTTGAATTTATTTTTTTATTTAATTTTTTACATATTGGGCTGATTGACTTTAATTGGACCGGCGGGCAAGGCCTGGTTGAAACTCGTAACGGTGAAGATTTAGATGTTATAAATAATGGGATTGATTTGCATACATTGATGTATTGTTATATCCCTTTCTTAAATATTTTAACTTTTAATTTAGATGGTTTAAGTTTTATGTTATAAAATTCAAGTTTTGAATTTTTAAAACTAATATGAACAGATTAAAAATTCACATTATTAAATTTTAAATAAGCAGAAATATATTACCTATAAATTTTTTTTTACTTTAAATATTAAAATTACAATTGCCATGAGATATTAAATTATTAATTAATAAATAAATAATTTAAAATTACGTTATAAATTTTTTAATGTTATTTTTTGGGCAGAATTAAGCAAATCCAAATAAAATTTAAGAAGATAATTTTTAATGTTTTGAAATAAATCTCCAACTAAAAGAAAATTACTGTTACAATTGAATACCACCTTCAGTTTAAAATATTTGAAATAATTTAAATTATATAATATTAAGTGGATTTAAATTATATATAAAAATTATTTAAAAGCATATAAAAATTTTATTTTAAAAAATCATGTTTGCAATTGTAAGCATTATCCATCGAGCATATGACATTCCTCTCCATACAAAACTGGGAAGTTTCGTTTTCTTCAGACTTCAGTCTTCCCTTCTCCTTGTTCCCTCTCTCTTCTTATTTTGATATTAAAATTTCCCCCTTTAAATTCAAAATTAAATAAGAAAAAAACTCACTCCAAACACTTTTGAATATTTTCAAAATTCTTCCCCTCTCTCTACGTACAACCCTAACTCTTTTCTCTCTAGAATCTCGCCATTCCCTATCAATCGGAAGATGGCAGCTGTCCATCCGCCGCCGACATCCGGGCGTGAACTCGCGAACCCGCCGAGGGACGGGATCTCGAACCTTCGGTTCTCCAATCACAGTGATCACTTGCTCGTGTCGTCGTGGGATAAGGTATACCCTCGCATGTCGATTCTTTTTTAAAATGAAGAAGAATAATCAAGAAATAGTAAAGACAAATGTTGGAATTTTCGTTATTTAATTCATGTTACGTAGAGTGTCAAATTATACGACGCGAGTGCAAATGTACTACGCGGAGAGTTCATGCATGGCGGGCCTGTGCTGGATTGCTGCTTCCACGATGATTCTTCCGGCTTCAGTGCCAGCGCCGATTACACTGTTAGACGGTTAGTACATGCTTTGTTTCTCTGATTCTCTGTATGGTTACAAATAACTTAAAGAAAAATCAAAATAGGAAGTTCAAAATTCAACGCTTCACATGATTAAATAGCAGAAGTGCAAACGTTCTTCCTTTTTCGTAATTTTTTTAACAAAAGTAGTTTGGAGCTCT
>JAVXUL010000015.1:1513700-1528336 GCA_035590515.1 Trichilia minutiflora | reverse complement strand
TTTCCACTTTTTCATCATAGAAAATAAGTTTCTACTCACCTCTTCGACTGTACTTCTGAAGGTTCGCATCTTCATCATCTGCAAAATATGAAATTTCAGAGTTTTGCCGCTCAACATGGGCTGTACCCTTTCGTGTTGTGGCACCAGGCTGGGTTACATTGAAATATCAAAAGAAATGAATCAAAACACACTAGCGAGAAAATTTTATCCGTGCAGATTCAGTGATTAAGTAAGAAACCCTTACACCAGAAGGATTAGAGCTTTTGATGAAATTTCTGGGTGAATTAGGATCATCTATCTCAGTAATTTCTGTCACTGTAGATGGAACCATGTATCCTTCACTTATGTTTATTCCATCTTTTGGAACAGAGAGTGATGAGCTTGCATTATATTCTCTGCCTCCTGGGGAAGACACATTAATTATTGGATCAGAGGAAAATGCAGGGGGAGGACCGCGGGACTCTGTCACTGCCATAGAAACTGGATGATTTCCAAACAAATTCTTTTCCAGTCCAGTCTGCATCAATTGAACAGAAGTTATTCAAGATCTAATATACAGCTTAATATAGCAAGCTTAATAACTGCCGTATCTATTTGAAGATCCTTGTACCTTCAAAATCAACAAAAATAGCAATAAGAAATGAACCCTAGAAATTAAATTAGAAATACTCTCTCCTAAAAAAATTGCATGCATTTTACCCTTACAATAATAACCACAGGCTTCCTGGTGCAGTTTATCCAACCATTAAATAGAACAAGGTAATTTAACTTATAATAACAGCATCAAAACTTAAGCACAACAGCAAAAGCTAAGAATTCTTTTCAATTTTTTAATAGCAAAAATATCCTCTTGGTCTCACTTTCACTTGCATTTGCACCAGGTTCAGGACTTGGTACTAATGCCAGTTTCATTGCCATCTCAAATGCTGAAAGTTAAGATTTAAGTATATACAGTCGCAAAGACCATCTTTAGCTTCAATGAAACAATTAGACAATCAAAATGCTACATACCAGTGGTCAGTTTACGCTAGAGTGAGCACTCATTTACGGCAAAATCAGTACTACATATAATCCTCACCTGCATAATTGCTTCCTTAAGCAGTGAATGAAGATGAGATCCCGAATCTTTAACACTCTTAGGAGGCCATATCTGCAACAACAAGAGCAACATTTGGAAATGAATCATGGTGTGCAACAAACACTGCCAGAGGCATATTCCAAAGGAGTAAAAGAAGAGTACTAGAGAACAAACAAATCAAGAAAAACATGACAGGAGACCACAACAGAATTCGTCTCTGCAAGCATCAGGTTCTTCCATACAGCTTTATCTTATTAGACACGTACCCTACTTCAGTTTTTGTTTTACTGTCGTCGTCTCTCGTTATGTACTGAAGATTTGTAATTTTTTTAATTTTCAGCAACTTAATTGTTTAACTGCAGAAATTGATAACAACTTGTTCAAGTATTCTAACCATTCAAAATAAATAAATGAATAAATAAAATCTGAAGTGTTGGCATATGACCTGAAATACTTATTAATCATCATAAACACCGACACCACAGAATTGGAAAAAGAAATGCTTGAAGATAATAGTATAAATAATATTAATCTCACCGCATTGGAACATAAAGGACACACGAATCCAGCTGGTGCAGTGTGCGGAGGAAAACTTTTGATGTGTGAAACAAAGCAGCTTGTGTGGATAACATCTATAACAAGACAAAATAACTTTTGAGTTATTTAAAAAGTATGATTTCAAAATGTATTTCACAGTAAATATTTGCATGTTGAAGGAAGTATTTATATATGCAAAACAACATACGCAAGCAGCCCAATCGAGTGGTTTGCGAACCAGGCCCCTCTTCAAGAACAGCTTGGCATTGGCAACACTTAGGAGGCCAATCATACTCCCCATCTATTACCCATTCTGAGTATGTGCGAACCTACAAAATTGAAATAAGTAAAAGAATAGAAAACTATTTGATACTGTTTCTCATATTAGATTAAAACATCATAGATTTAACCCCTTTTTCAACATTTGAATGCGAATGCACACACATGCTCCACATAAATCTTAATAGCTTCCAAAGCATACTCACAAATTCATTGCATAAACAAGTTTCACACACAACCAGGCTAAAAAAAGCCACACCAAATTAACCAGCATTCAAATCCCCATGAAACATAAAAACAAACAACGTTAAAATTCAATTCACTTACCACGCAAATTTGATGCTCGGGGAAGCAAATGCACTCTCCACAAACAGGAACCTTGTGCACAAAACAATATAAATTGGTAGCCTGAAAAACCCAAAGGACAAATATTGAGTCAACTCAATTAGTCTTGAAACTACTCAACCATGCAACAAAATTTTACAATACATAAGCTACAATTAACAGGTAAACCAACGGCAAAAGTGCAATCTCTTTTCAGCTCTTATTACATTGATCCGTTAAGTCAATGAATAACAATAACAGAACGATCTGAAATCACCCACCACTTCAATCGATTGCAAACAGTAAAATTAAAATAAAAGCACGACGAGAAATTTCAGATCTAAACACTTCATTTACACACCGCACATTTGAACGCAGACCATAAGTTCTAGCATCAACAATAATAAATTCAAATTTAATACTATTTTCACCAAATCATACAAAATAATCAGCTGAAAGATATAAAGAGTACCTTCCGGCATTTGCACACCACCATTGCATCAAAAAAGGGGCGAGCACAGGCTCGACAACTGAGGATTAGATGTAATTATGGACTAAAACAGTATCAATTTTAGCAATTCTTATACAAAATTTATCTAGGGTTTAAGATGAAGCAGAGATCGAAGGAAAGACAGCGAAGATCTGATAGTGATCATATAACAAATGACAAATCGTTCGGTTTTTTGCATAACTTGGGATTTTTTTAATTTGGATTTATTATTTTATTTTATTTTTCAGAAATTGGGCCCATGGGCTTTAGTTAAACAAGAATGGGTGACATTTATTGGGGCAAGACCCGGTTGATTGTTGAAACTTGAAACTCGCAACGGTGAAGCCCTGTTTTGATCTTATAATTCATTGTAGCATTTACTGTATTAATTAATCGGATTGAATTTTTTTTTTTAAAGAATTGGATTTGATTTGAATACAATTAATACATTTTTATATCTATTTCTTAAATATTTTAACCGTTTAATTTAAATAGTTCAAATTTTATGTGATATATTGATGTAAAAAATTTTTGATAATTTTTTATACACCAAATATCGAACAACCAAAGAATTTTTTTTTTTGAATTTTTTTTTGTTTATGATTGGATTTAAATATTTTTTAAATTATTTTTTTATTATTTTTTAAAATTAAATTTAAAAATTTTAGTGTGAATTCTATTAATATGAGATCGTATTAAATAATTAGTGTGAATCTTCAAATTAGATCCTAATAAATTATCCAAATATGATATAATTCAAAATTTTAAATTTTAAATTAATATTAACACTTTTAAAATTCACAATTATTAAATTTTAAATAAGTGAATTTGATTTATAATTAAAAATTATTTAAAAGATATCTATAAAAAAAATTAAATTTGAAAAATCAAGTTCGCAATTGTGGGCCGAATCCAACGAGCATCTCTCTCCGTATCCGTACTAGTCTGCGAAGTTTTATCATCTTCACTTCTTCAGCCTTCCCCCTTCACGTTGTACTCTTTCATTTCTTATTTTGAATTCAAAATTCCCCCTTTAAATTCAAAAATTAAATTAAAAAAATCCTCACTGCTCCAAACACTTCCAAATATTTTGAAACTGTTTCCCACTCTCTACTCACAAACCTAACTCTTCTTTCTCTATCTCGAATCTCGCCATTCCCTATCAATTGCAAGATGACAGCTGTCCATCCACCGCCGATCTCCGGCCGCGAGCTCGAGAACCCGCCGAGCGACGGGATCTCGAACCTTCGATTCTCCAATCACAGCGACCACTTGCTTGTCTCGTCGTGGGATACGGTATACCCCGCAAGCCCATTCCTTTTTTTTTTTTATAAAAAGGAATAATAATCAAGAAATATTAAAGATAAATGTTAAAATTTTAATGATTTAATTCATGTTACGTAGAGTGTCAAATTATACGACGCGAGTGCAAATGTACTGCGAGGAGAGTTCATGCATGGCGGAGCTGTGCTCGATTGCTGCTTTCACGATGATTCCTCTGGCTTCAGTGCCAGCGCTGATCACACTGTCAGACGGTTAATACATGCTTTCTTTCTCTGATTCTCTGTGTGGTTACAAATAATGGGGCAATTCCAAACTCCCCCCTAAACTTTGCCTAAAATCCAATCACCACCCTCTTGAAATGGTGGCAAAATCCAGGCCATCCATTATCAAAAATAAACAGCTGAGATTTTGACACAATTTCAGGAGGGTGGTGATTGGATTTTAGGTAAAGTTTAGGGGGGAGTTTGGAATTACCCTACAAATAATTTAAAGAAAAATTAAAACAAGAAGTTCAAAATTCAATGCTTCACATGATTAAATAGCAGAAGTGCAAAAGATTTTTTTTATAAATGAGTTTGGAGCTCTTTTATTTTCATTTTCATTTTCTCATAAAGTAATTTTTAATTATCTTTATTGAAATGCAAGATGGTTAGTGTACAATACCTTTTTTCCCACTGATTTTCTGTTTGATTCTAATAAAATTATGAAGACAAATTAAAATTGGTAAGCAGACATCATTGTCATGTTGATGACTCTATTTTTCCTTTTGTTATGATGAACCACATTTGTTGATCTCTTAACAGGATGGTTTTTTATATGGATGGTTTCATGTTATCTGTAGATGATTGATGATAATTTCATGTGGATATAATGTTTGTTCTCAACCGAATCTTACTGTGCTTTGTTTCACTGTGATTGATGTCTAAATATGTGAAGCCAATTGTAACCTTGGATACATTATTTTATCAAGCTTAGGATTCTGGTATTGATGTTTCAGGTTAGTTTTCAGCCATGGCAAAGAGGATATCTTGGGAAGGCATGATGCACCTGTGCGATGTGTTGAATACTCTTATGCAGCAGGTTAGTTGTAGTTGGTTCATTCAATATCAATTGTTAGACACAATTGCAAGTTAACCAACATCTAATGGATTTTTATTTTGCTGGATGAAATGCAGTGAGCAAGTGACACTTTTTGGCAAGGTTTCATTTACTTTATTATTTTCTAATACAGGCGTGATTTGGTCGACTTGATTCCCTGAAACACCTTTCCAGTAAATATAAAGTTAAACCTACAATCTAGCTGCATTATATCGCCACTTTGCAACAGCAATGTCCATAAACACAAAAAGATTATGAATTAGGATAGTGCCTTCAAGCAGAGGAAACTGTTATTGAGATTTCTGTTTTGTTTTTAAGCTTGTATTGTTAAAATTCCATGAATATTGTGTGGCTTCTGGTCCTTGATTTGGATGGTTAGTATACTCATTTCATTATTTTCTAGGATACTTAATGTGATAAATGGTGGATTCTAAGACATTTTGGAGTGTCATAATCATCATATTGTGTGCCCTTTTTTCATATATTAGAATGTCTTGGAAGAATGCTATCAGTTGGATACAGATTCTTTTTGGGTTATTTTCTGTGTGTAAATTCTCATTTCATCATATCTCCTTCTGTCTGTCTATTATCATTTCAAGGGCAAGTTATTACTGGCAGTTGGGATAAAACCCTCAAGTGCTGGGATCCTAGAGGGGCAAGTGGGCAGGAACGCACTCTTGTTGGAACATTCCCTCAGCCTGAGCGCATTTACTCTCTCTCTCTTGTTGGAAATCGTCTGGTTGTGGCAACTGCTGGAAGACATGTAAATGTCTATGATTTACGAAATATGTCGCAACCTGAGCAAAGAAGGGAGTCATCTTTGAAGTATCAGACTAGATGTGTCCGCTGTTACCCAAATGGAACAGGTGCAGTTTACTCTGTAATCATGATGAGATACAAGCAGCTTAAAATTGATAGTTGTCAAATTATTTTGGTCTGGGATTCATCCCTGTTCTGAGTTCTTTTCCCCTGGGTACAATATTTTTCTCATCTACACCTGTCTGCAGGATATGCTCTTAGTTCTGTCGAAGGACGGGTAGCAATGGAGTATTTTGATCTCTCCGAAGCTAGTCAAGCCAAAAAGTATGTGTTAATATTTCTTCTACCACATAGAGTTGATTGTTTTCTGGAATTCTTTCATTTTATCTTCAGTTCTTTAATGCACTGTGGATATTATGTGATGCTTCTTAATTCTATCTTGACAAGAAATCCATCTGTTTCTTTTTTATATTTTTAAAAAATAATAGAAATTTTCACATACTTTTGAGGAAAAAAATGAGTTGAGTTGTTTTATGGTTCTCGCCTTGGCCTCTGTATTTAGCTGTCGGATACTCTCCATTTTACTTCTGTAAATGAGGTTGTATCAAAAACATAGTAGGAGTGGCTTCTTTCAGTTCACTTCAAAATCTGGTGTTTCTTTGCCTTTCCACATGACAGCCAATCTGCATATGGTCTTTCCCTGGTCAGCGTACATACTTGGGTTTTGATGCCTGCATGTCTGTGCTTATTTTTATTCATAGATTGTCTATTATTTCACTACTTATTCATGGCTTTGAACTTTCCACAGATATGCATTCAAGTGCCATAGAAAATCAGAGGCTGGAAGGGACATTGTGTATCCAGTGAATGCCATAGCTTTCCACCCTATGTAAGTTTCTAAGTTTAATCTTGAAACTTTTGTGAACAATAGACTAAGAGGAGAGGCCAAGGTTCAGATAGTCCTTTGAAGTCAATTTTGCAATTTTCTGAGCATTCTTGTAAAAGGATATTGTTAAACATTTCTAACTTTAGTTAGATGGTTCAGATTAACAAGCTAATGCAACAAATTGTTAGTGGGCATCTTGCCTGCATGTTAGTTGAATAGTAAACTTGGGAATACAAGTCAATACACCACTAACTATGCACTGAACATTTCCCATAAACGATTCTGCCATTGATAGGATGACTAGCAGGCATGCAGATGACATATGTTGGGCTGTTGAGTTGTGATATACTTTCTGATCACAAATGCAAAATATTTTCAAAGTCAGCTGTTTTATTTTTTTCTCACAAAAAACTGTATAAATTATTGATATAATAGCAGGATGCTTTGAGAAACTAGAGATGGATTTGATGCACTTATATTAATGGCAAGTTAAATTTATGGGTTTGTAACTAGTTATCATTGCATTTTCTTCTGACTCCCATAATCGCTAATATGTGCTTTTTGTTTATTCTTTAGTTATGGTACATTTGCAACTGGAGGCTGTGATGGTTTTGTGAATGTTTGGGATGGGAACAACAAGAAGAGGCTGTATCAGGTAAATTGTCACCGGAAGAGTTTGGTTGTTTTAAATATACTCGTGAGAAGTTTATCATTTACATTAAATGTCATTATACTCTCCGTTTGCAGTACTCAAAGTACCCCACAAGCATTGCAGCACTTTCATTTAGCAGAGATGGCCGACTTTTGGCTGTGGCATCCAGTTATACATTTGAAGAGGGAGATAAGCCGTAAGTACAAATCTCTCTACCCCTTGTCCTTTTTGTCTTTAATGTCCATCAATTATATATTGTTGGCTCATTTTTGCAGGCATGAGCCTGATGCTATATTTGTACGGAGTGTGAACGAAATTGAAGTGAAGCCAAAACCAAAAGTGTACCCCAACCCTGCTGCATAGGTGAAATTTAGATTTCTCCAATACTTCTATAGTGATTTTAGATCTGTAACATTTCGAAATACTATGTTAAGCTTCATTTCTTCTAATGAAGCTTACCAAAGTTTGTTTTGGAAGCTAGTCTTGTATCATAGTTTGAAATTTCTTTTTCCTCCAACTTTACTCTGACTTCCATGACAGTATAGTCGTTCTAGGAATTTGATTTATTTTTTCTCCTATAATATTTTGCTGAATGAATTTTAGATGTTCATTTCCACTAATAAAATATTATTAAAGGTATGCCTGGTATTGAGGTGCTTTTATTTTTATATCCAGTCTAAAATAATTGGTAAAACTTAGCTGTCAAATATGGTTACTAATACTCCATTTTGTGGTTATAAAATTAATTTTGAAGTACAGCAATCACAAACATTACATAAAATTACTTGAATCTTCATAAATCTCAAATCTTTGATCACGGGATTCATTTGTATGCGGGTGGCGCTGATGACATATCAGCTGAATGAAAGTCGGGGAACTAGTTACGTAGTATATATTTTTATAAGTTAAAATGAGTCTTTTTCTGCTTTCAATGTCTTAACATTAATCTTGAAACTGACAAAATTTTCAAAATTTAATACACAATTAAGGCAATGGTATAAATAACGTAAGGCAATTGTGTAAAACTTAGGACCCTTGATCATATTGAAATTGTATTGGTTTAATGATTGAAAATATATTTTTAATCTCTTATTTATCTTGGAGTGGACTACAAGAAAAAGTGATTAGTTTAAATTGTTACTAACTACTTAGTTGAGTTTCTAGAAGCATCTTAATTTTGTCCCAATACATATAACAAAACCTTTTTCTCTTAGAGTTCGTCTATTTGCCAAATAATGAACAAAGATTGCTAAACAGTACCATAGGCAATTTTTATTTTCATCCACAGTAATGAGTCCTGAATGTGGTATGTAAATTCCTTTTCCACATTATCATGTGAAAATTGTCAAGTCTCCTTGCATCCAACAACACAAAATTGCTCGGTAGCTTTAGATTAGCAATCACCTGAACCAAAACACGATAACAACTACACAGTGATGGTAGATTTATTGCAAAGCAAAGCAGAATTCACCTTTTGGATGTCTTTTGCAAGCGAAGTAATTCAACACATCCTATTTTGCAAAATACAAATTTATACAGTGTTGACAAGCTGCAGCTACGAGCTTACTAGTTGAACAGATACAATCACTGTCTGCATCGTAGAAGCAGATCGCCCGAAGGATCAGATATAATCACCAGATCCTTGCATTGCGTATGAAACAAAAAGAGGAGACTAGCTTAAATATGTGAGAAGCCTATGTTACAGCCTTTAAATCACCTAAATCCTGATGGAGCTGCTTCTGGACCTCCGTCTTCTCTGTTCATGGCCATTGATTGAGCAAGCAGCTGATCATAATCCTGAGAAGAGAGAACTTGTAATTAGAATGGACCTGGGAGTGTGAAAAATTAGAAAAATAAATAAATATGAGATAGAAAACATGAACTCATTACCCGTTTTTCAAATGCTGAATCCCGTGAGCTAATTATCTTGTCTGCAAGGCCATAATCTATTGCTTCTTGCGGTTGTAAGTATTTAGGTCGCTGGATGTCTTTAGCAATTTCTTCCTTGGGTTTACCTGTTCCTTTTGACAATAGCTCAATGTAGTATTCAGTGTTGGCATCCAATTCTTTGGCCTAAAGGGAAATACAGAGTAAAAAGCTGAGAGAGAAATAAATAGGAAGGGAAAGAGAGAAACGGAGAAAGCATACCTTAATCCACATATCAATGACAGACCCACTTGACCTGCTGACTACAGGCAGATATAATTTTGCTGCAATTCAACATTAAAATATTAAGAAACCAGGGAAAGAGCAAGGATGATCACCAGTTCTTATTTCTCCAAGTAACTCATACTGAACTCATGGTTTAACTGTTCAACAACCAGCTAGTGCATCATAAGAGATACCGTCTCAAAACAGGTGGGTATTGGGTGTAGACATTCTTATTGAAGGAAACAAACACAATGTTTAATAATCACAGGAAAACCAAAACAAAAGGTTCTGCAAGCAGTCAGCAAAAAAATAGTGCATATTATGATTACAAAATTGACCCATGAACCCATTTACTTAGCAAGGCAACCAAAAATAGTTAATATCCATTTCAACAAGAAACAGACAATAAGCAAAAAGTATTTATATTGCTTTTTTGAGGAGTTGCATCTGCATACGCACATATCAAAACCTATATGAAAATCAGACCACCGGACTCGTGTCTACCAATCACTTGAGCTTCCAACTGCTCTTACTTACTCTCATAAATACACTTTATCATACCATTAATCCTACAACTAGAAAATTTACATAAAACTAATCCATTCCAGTCCCAAAATTCTTTCCCCAATTTTATTCCTAGCAATTAATAACTTAGTAGTCAAAACTAATAAAGATTGGGTGATTTGGGTCTACAAAATTGTTTCAAGGGGGTGATAGATAATTTATTCCCTAGTAAAAGTAGAATCTTCCCAATCATGAGTTCTTTAACCACAAATGAGAAATGGAACAGTATTATCCTGGCAAACTAGCAGGCCGCAAAATATATTTGTAAATCATGGTAATAATTGAATTTTATAAATAAATTGAATCATACTGGAGGAATTTGGCTGTAAAGCACGGTAGCCCTTGGCTCCAACAGATAGAAGCATTGCTGCTTGACCATATGCCATGCCACAGTTAATCGTATAGACATCTGATTTGCAGTACTTCAGATTAAAAAAAAAAAAAGAGGTTAATTAAAGCAGGTCAAGTAGTTAATAGAGATTGTAGGAAATATAAAATTAGTTAATAGAGATTGTAAAACATTCAAAGTTCTAATAAGGAAATGAATCTCCAAATATTATTTCTTTACAAGTGTGGTGAAAAACAGAAAAACATGGGCGTGCAAGGAATATGGGAAAGCAAGGAAAACCAAAGCATGAAGCAGTGGAGATTGAAGTATTAAAAAGACAGAAGGCATTATAATTTCAATCGATCGAAATAATATGTTTATCTTTTTAGATAAATTTATATTATCCTTCTTTGTATTTTATTTTAATTTTAAATTTAAGGATAAGTTTACTTTTAACTATACTTAGGTTTAGCCTTAATTTATTAGTATAAAAGGGACTCTAATCTTAGGATTTAGGACTTAATATTGATTATTATTTTAGAAAACTTTTGTTTGAATGATAAAATTTTTCCCTAAATTTTAAGATTTTCATAACTTTGCTTGATAGATTATAAGACTTTCTAAGTTACAATCTTGTGTTGTACACTCTTGTACTCGTGTAACACGCTACATACTATATCAGTTTGGTATTAGAACGGAAACATGTAATCTTGAAACCATGGCAGATAGATTATAAGACTTTCTAAGTTACAATCTTTATTGTACACTCTTGTACTCGTGTAACACGCTACATACTATATCAGTTTGGTATTAGAACGGGAACATGTAATCTTGAAACCATGGCAGATGAAGCAGGGAGTAGCTGTTTCGATGTCGATGAACAAGGAATGCAAATGCTAGCTAGGCTGGATCGGATCTTTAAAAGGTTCAAAGCAAGAAATACTATTACAAAGAAAAACTTTTAAAGTATTTGGGAAGACTCAAACACCTTTTAAGTGAGTGTAAATAGAGAGTCAAGAGTTGCATATGGTGGTGACCAAGAGTTTACCCATGATCAATCTGTCGTTAGACGGAATCCTATCTTTTGCGGCCTGCCAACCTACGAAGAAAACTCGGAGGATGAATATGGTGGAAGTACCCAATACAGTAGAGGACTCACCGATAATCAAGGAGCCAGATGGGAGCGGAAAAATTTTTGATTAAAGGTAACCCTTCCAATTTTTGATGGTTGTTAGACGAAGATAAATTTTTAGATTGGTTGGCGAAAGTCAAAAATTTCTTTGAGTACATGGATATTCTCAAAGAGAAGCGAGTGAAGTTAGTTGCACATAGGTTAAAGGGGAGAGTTGTTATTTAGTGGGATAGAGCACAAGAAAACCGAAAAAGAGAGGGTAGAGCACTTATATATACTTGGTGGTGTAGGATGCGACAAATATTGCGAGCTCAATTCTTGTCAACCAATTATAAGCAATATGAATTTATGCAATTTCAAAAATGTCATTGGCATCAAAAGTTGAACGTAACTTTCAAACAAGAACCCAAGTTTTACACTAGTAAATCTAACACAAAAGTTGAACTAACCGAATCACCTATAAACAAGCTTGTCTTTAAAACTTCTGATGTTGAGGGGAATGGGTTTATTCGTGAACAAGGAGAGGAAGATATGGAGGAAGTCATATGTGATCCAAATGCTAAAGATGAGGATGATGAAGATGACGAAGATAAGAAAGTTGATGATATTGATAAAGCCATAAAATCGTCATTAATGGTATTGGAAGAGGTGCTTACTGAGGAAGAAGAATATGATTCGAAGCCAGTTAAACTACTGTTAGCCGAATCTCAAGAAGTTATTCCAAGAGGGGTGTTTCCAATGCTTGACATACAGTGTTATTGGGATTTGAAACCAAGAGGTGATTTTCTTTTGGCTACAATCAATTGGTTTGAACCCTTAGATGGATGGATTTTGACTAAGAACTTGATTGGTCGGGTTGAATACACATTAAAGATTTTGTGGTGTGAGAGTTATACTAAAATCAAGTCGTGGGTTCACTTTGACCAATATGGGCCAATGAGTGATATTTGGGATGTCAATAATGGAGTAACATCTGGCTAGAACAAGTGTAACAAACAGAAGATAAAGGTAAATTACTTTTGAATATGACTCAAAGGTTGGTACTCTCTCTCGAGGAGATGGGAGAGGTTGTTCTGAAGAAACGTTATCTTGCACGTTATTTGAGTTTTTGTGTTCAGCATGGTTTATATTTAGAGATTGCTGGCACAAGGTATGACTATGGGTTATTATCTGCACTTCTTCAAGATGAAATTGTACTAGTTGCTAGATGTAAGGCTAACGAGAGAAGTAGTGATATTATATTCTATATGGGTAATGCAGAGATTGATATTACTAGAAATAAAATTACATCATTCTCAAAACAGTTTAAAATAATGTTGTATAGTGGTTTTATTGATTCTCAAAGGGGAAATATAGACGTCTTATAGGTTGGAGTATATTCTAAAGAAATGAGGGCTATAGGGTTGTATGTTAGGAATTATTTTGTCCAGGAATTGTTTGTGCTTTAGAGCCGTACTTATTTACCAACAAGTTATGTTGTGAGGAATGAATTTGCATGTGATGATCATTTAACTTCACTAGTTAACGATATAGGGGACACATTAATTCTCTTCGAATATGATTTGTGTGACATGTGGGGCCAACTTTATGGGGCTGTTTTGTTTGACAAGATTAATCTTCGAAGTGGGTACTATCATGCTAGGATCAAACCTGGAATGGAATGGAAAACTAAATTCAAGACCTGGGATAGTTTGTTTGAGTGGTTGGTCATGTTATACGGGGTTGGATAATGCTCCTAGTCAATCTCAACGCATCACAGACGAGACCATTAGTGGAGGAACTTACAAAGTGGATAGTGATGGGAAGTTTGAACGAGCTAATGAAACAATTGTTAGTAGTGGTACGTTTTGGGCTTTGGATAGGTTGTTAACAAAATATAAAAGTTTTAGAGAGTTGGTAGGGTTGAGTTACGAGGTAGGTAACAAAGTTGTGTACATGCTTGTTGGGGGAGACATTGAAGTTATGGACATGCTAATCGAAGCCATTCATGGTAAAGTCAAGGTTTACCATAGGTGGAAATTTAAGAGGAGCAATGAACATTTAATTCTCATTATTGTTGATAGTTTTAGGGAGTTAAGGATTTTAGATATGATCCGCATAGCTCGAGTGGAGACGACATTGGCAAGGGTTGAAACCGATCTTATTGAATTGACGACTAAGAAATATGGCTGGTATGTTGGTGAAATAAAAAAGGATTGAGTTTTGAATTCACAACAACTCGAGGACGAATTCTTTCCAAATAAGGGAGACTAACGTAGACATGCAAGGAATATGGGAAAGCAAGGAAAATCAAAGTATGATGCAGTGGAGATTGAAGCATTAAAAAGACAAAAGGCATTATAATTTCGGTCGATTGAATAATATGTTTACTTTTCTCGATAAATTTATATTTTTATCATTCTGTATATTTTATTTTAATTTAAATTTAAAGACAAGTTTACTTTAACTATGCTTAAGTTTAACCCTAATTTGTTACTACAAAAGGGACTCTAATCTTAGGGTTTAGCACTTAAGGTTGATTATTGTTTTAGAGAATTTTTGTTTAAATAATAAATTTTTTTCCTAAATTTTAGGGTTCTCATAACTTTGCTTGGTGGATTCCAAGAGTTTCTGAGTTACAATCTTGTATGTAACATGCTACACGCTGCGTCAAAAACAATTCAACACTGGCATTTTAACAAAATGTTGGCAAATAACACAGGTATTAAACCTTTGACTATTTTTCCATGTTGGCATTCATTTACAGAATAAAGACAATAATAGACATGTGATTGATAAGTAAACTTACAGACATAGAGTCAGCTATAGCATATGCCTCGGTTTCTGATCCAACGCTCTCCTTCTTGTCATTCTAAATTGTATAACAAAACCATATTAACAGATGAAATTTTCGAAAGAGGAAGTGATTCAGCCAAGTTAAGAAACTTGATTAAAAACAGCATCTCATATAAGAGAAAATTTCAATATTGAGAAATAATACAGTTTGACACTAACCTGTGTCCCCGATGAATTTATGTATAAATATATAGGCTTTGAAGAATCAATAAACTCCAGCCACATAAACTGAGCAACAA
>JAVXUL010000015.1:1459440-1484705 GCA_035590515.1 Trichilia minutiflora | reverse complement strand
AAAGCGATCAGATAAGCGCGGGTGGTGGTGATTGCTCCAAGAGTGAAGACTCACGTATATTTATTTCGACTCGCTCAGGAAGTCTATAGTCCACTGGTGTCATTTTCAATTTTTTTTTTACTTATAAGATTTGAAAACTGATAAACAAATTTGTAATAAATATTGTATCATGAATTGGGATTGATTCCCACATATTTTATTTGAATATATTTTTTTTTATGGATTTATGCGTAATTATATACATTTGAAGTGTTTGAGGCCTTGCTTTGTTTAATGTGAAGTTTGGGTGTATGTTTGGCTAGATTTTATTTGGAAGTGTTTTGAAAACAGGTTTTGTGATAACTTTATAGGCCTACAGGTTGTATTTTGTGTGATTGAGTATACCCTGAAGGTCTATGGCAGTTGTCATGCATGGGACCCATGGGTCAGGTCGTGACAGCTCCTCTTTTCCAACTTTTAAAAAAGATATTTTTTGTACTTTAAATGCAAAAAGATTTTTTATAAAAAGTCTTTTCATTTTTATTTGTTTGATTCAGTTTTTAATAAAAAGAGGTTAAAAAGTACTGAAAAAGTTAGACTAAATAGATACTAAAAAATTGGCTACTCATATAATCTGTGTAATATTAGGAACTCACAATATTTTTGGCATCGATAATTAATATAAATTTATTAGTGATGTTACAAACAAAACCTTGATCCCTGTAGAAAACCCAATTTAACTCTTGGTATATCTCAATACAAGTTAACGAGATTGATTAACATAAATATACGTAACAATAACTAAGAATTCATTTTTTAACATAAATTTAGAATCTCTAATACTAAAATTAAAACCAACTTAAAATTTTAACACAAAAATTATAACCTTATCTTAAAATTTTAATATAACTTTCTAAGTTTTAAATTTTATATGTATAGTAATAAATTCTTCAACTGATAATCGATTGGATATTAATTGTTCAGTCTTTGATGCAATCTGCATGCTATTGCTATGCATAATATCAAATTGTCTTTGTAATTTTTTCAGTCTTATTAATTATAAATTTATAAATTATAATACCTTGATTAATCTTCGATCTAACAGTTTCTAATTGTCATTGCTAAAACTAACCTAAAACGGGGAATATAAAAATATATATACACACAGAAACAGCGGTAGACTGGAGGTCCAAACTCCAAACCAAATCCTGATTAATCCGTTTCTCCATAATTAATTATGGAAGTGCATGATTCATCTATGATCCTCTCTAATCTAATGCATGCCATTTGATTTGATCATAACATCTGATATTTATCGACTGATGTGACCGTGTATAATATAAGATTACGCCCCGGTCCCGGATTGGGCAAAGTTATATTGGTGGCCATGTGCATTATTTATTTAGTTCGTAGTTGGTGTTTCTTTAAAAGGAAGAAATCAGAAAGTCTGATTTTTGAAGCTAATTTTTGTAATTTTACAGAACATAACGATATCTTCGACATCTCGGCGGTACTTCTGGATTCTCTCTCTCTGTACTGTTCTTATATTGTCTTTCCCATTAGCTGTTTCTTCTCTTTATGTTTCTTTTTTCTACCTGACGATTGGCATGGTTGGAGACACAAAGCATTGAGTAGATGTCGAGATGATTCTCCTCAAGATTAGGGATATCATGTAAGATGGGAAAAGATATTAGTAGCACAATCAGAATATGGAGGATAATTCATATAATAAAATTAACAATGTTAAAGAAGAGTTTAATTTATATCGTCATACAACATAAAAGAAGACATTTAACATAGATTAGAAAGATTGTTTATGATCAGCAACCATCTACTTGAGTTCGATTCTCAGTAGAACATTGAGACAGATTAAAATTGTTTAATCTAAACATAAATTTTCGAAAAAATTTTGTTGGGTAAATGCAAAACAAAAAACAAGATTAAATTAAAAGAAGTTGTGGTGGGTCTCTAGAAGGAGCAAGCTGCGAAGGTTATTATATTAATACTCCCTAGTCCCTTCTGATTTGAGTTTTCAGTATACATACTAGTGATCAATGTTGGGCACAAGTCGTTGACTCTCTCTTGCTGCCTAATGCTAAATTATATTATATTACAATTTTCATGTACAGTCTGAAGATTTGGCTCAGAGAATAAGGAATCGAGTGTTTTAGAAGCAATCTTCATTTTTTTTTCTTCCTTTAAATAAGATAGAATATTTAGCATTAATTACATATATATGTTCATATTTTATATTGTAATACAGTCGTCAATGACTCAAATTTTACAACGATTTACTACACGTCCCATTTTGGTTTGAGAGAACTGTATCTTTTACTTGTTTACGAATATAAATCATGATATATGCACTTCGTCTAAATTTAGAGTTACAGAAATGTAGCACTTTTACAGGGATTTGCTACAGTGGGAGTGTGGATGTCTTAATGGGCAATTTTATAATGAGCATCATACAATATATATGCGGCTTTTCATGGTGATTACGAATGACAAATGATTCTTGGCATCTGAAATATACACCAATTATATATGGGTCTGTAATCTGGCCAATCTGCTCAAGCTGCTGCTTGCTTCAGCCAAGAATGTGATTACCAATATTGCCTACTTTCTCTCACTCTTTCTTATAGCACATGCAAGTGTACGACGTCATTGCTGATTAAGAATCTCTCTGCAAAGTTGCCAATAATTAATTAAAATGAATTTAAGTTTGAACAATTATAGAATATAATAAAAAGTTTTTACTCGGTTTATATGTGAACTGATTACGCTGCCAAATCTGGTAACTAATTAAAACAAGAAGAAAGCAAATGCTAACAAAATCATATACGGTGAATGATCGACAGCAGAGTGCGGCGAAAAGTTTATGATTTAACACACAAAAGTACAAGCATTTAACAATAACAGGATGTTAGGTTTGGCTATTTAAGAAACTGATCAGTTTTTGCTCATCATGAAGAGAATCTGTAGACAAATAATTATAGCCAATCTCTGGACGAAATTGAGAACGAATGCATTGTTCCTATAGAACCAAAATGAACAGTTTATCGTTTGCAGTATTCATGAATGCTTATTTTCGACAATGTTTATCTAAAATTCCTCATTATGGGCAAAAAAAAAAAGTTATATAATCATAGAAAATCCTAATAGAGTTTTAAAAAACGACATTTTGAAGAATAACTGAAATTAGAATTCACGTCATTTGCAGTTTCTTGACAAACAGAGCTGATCAGTGGTGAGAAAAGTCCAGTTCTTCAGTGAATATAAATAAATACGAGTAATGGGTCAGGGGATTAATTAGATTGCAAGTAAAGGGGTGTCATTTAATAAAAGGCGAAGCAACAAGCAAGCCGTATTGTAATTTTTGGCGTGCATAATTGAGCAAAATGTAGTCACTCTCTCAAAACATCCCAAAATTGATGAATTTTAATTTTTACTTTCTCGCAACTCACATCACTACTCCAAACAAAGAAAGTAAAGATTTTTCTTTTTCTTTTTGGTTGCATAAAGTAATAGTAATGTTGGTACTTACAAGACTGATAAAACATTTCTCAAGTACTTAGCTTTTGGTGTAAAAACCTGAGCGCTTCTGGTTCGTTGCTGGGTCTGAAACTTGAAAAAAAACAGCTCATTCACCGATGGATACTAGTTACTTTAGTTACCTTTTGGTTTTGGTGGGTTTTGTGTAAATTTGTTTATTTTAGTGGATTTAACACTCATGATGCATGGCCCATTTGTAATGTGACTGTTCTTCGCTTTGTATAGCGAAACAAGCAAAAATACAGCAGTTGTGACGTAGATTTCTTCGTAAGTTTTTGTATGTTTTCTTTGGGTCTTGTTGATGTTACTAAATTCTGAAATGGGTGGTTTTTGCTGGGTTTTCCGCATTGGTGCTAGAAGTTAGGAAGGCATGTTCATGGCTTTATAGGATCTTGGGTTTTGCTGGGTTTGGCACGGATAGTTGATGAAGGACGTATTTCTTCATGTGAGGTTTTAGTGTTTTACGGTTATTATAACAGTAGAATATGACCATTTGCTGATTATTTACTAGATTTCTGGGAATATTCTGGTAGATTTCTCTGATTATTGTTCAATTTTTAGTTATTTTTTTTGTTGGTAGTTAATGTTTGATTGTTCATTAAAAATATGACTGTAATTTCTTTTCGTGATCTCTCTCATTTATTCCCATACAAAGATAGATGCTTGTTGTCTACCGTTTCGGTGGGTTTCTAAGCTTATACCGAGATGCTGTCTTCCATTGCAGGTTTTCAAACTTCAACGGTTAGAAAAGCACCGTATATATGATTATAAATACTGATGCATACGAGTCAAGTTTGGAACTTGAAGCTTTAAAGTATCTCAACTGGCCTTGATTTATATGCTTTTTTAAAGGGAAAACAAAGAAACAGGGTAACCAGAACTCAAATTATAAACAAATAGTTAGTGAGGTGGAGTCAGATTTGCGCTCATGGGGTGTCTCTGGGTTTTGAGAATTGTTTAGTGTCGATAGTGATTAACTATTTAGTGTTGAGAGTCTGTTGTCTATGTCTCCTAAGCTAACTGAGTGAGCCCGCGCTCCGTGGGCTTTGCCGCCAACCAAGGAAACAACCTCTTCTTTGGCTCTCTTGCCATTCAGGAGAACCTTTTGTTAAAAAATTACTCAAACCTCCTCTCTTTCACCAATAATCTATTCATTTATCTTACTTGGACTCCCTGCCTCGACTGCTGTCAAGATTCGGGCATACTCTTCACAGCATATATCCTTACTCTTCTTTTAGATCCTTTTACTCTCTTTAAGCCCAAACCATTCCATTGCAGGAGAAATTTCCCTGATTTTGGTAATGTGTGTTGCACTGTTGTTATACTGTAGTGAGTGTGAGGTATTTGATTAAGAAGTGGTCAGCTGTGTAGGGAGAACAGTCCGTTGTTGAGGTACCAGAGGAGAAGCGGATCATTTGCTTGACAAGATGAAGTTTATGAAGCTCGGATCGAAGCCTGATTCATTTCAGACCGATGGGAATGACATTAGGTGAGATCTCTTCCAACCTTAATTTCATTCCGTGTTTTTTTTCCTTGCTCACTGTTGCACTTGATGCATTTGGCTTCCTTTTGCATAAGTCTGTTACCGAGCACTTTGTGTCTTCGTCAACCAGTTTTGTGTTCATAGAAATTGAACGTACCCATATTTTAGCTTTCCCAATTTTTTGTTGCTTGACCTGGGGCTTTTATTTCTTTTTGCTTTATGGATGTGATGAAATTTAAGTTTGTGTCTGGAACATCATGTTTTCTGCTTACTGTATGCCTGTCATTGAATAGTTTTGATGTTGGGTTTACATTCCGAAAACCCAGTATCTACCTCAACACTAGCGGGTTCGGTTTTGGGATCCTTGAGATTTAAAAGGTTATGGTCTGTTTTCTTGATTCTCAAGGAGAAAATTTTCCTGCTTCTAGCATTCGTTGCTTTTCTAGTTCAATATTCTTTGGAAACTTGTATATGATTCTGTTAATTATTGGGATCGAGTTGTAGTATTCACTTAAGGTAGTTCAAATTAAGTATCAACCAGCAATATATGGTAGGAATCATAGACATCCGGTATAAGAGGATTAACAACATTAAGGAAATAAGGTTTTAACTTTAATGATCTTTTCTATTCGATAGCTCATCCTGAAATTATATGTGTACAAGTTATTCAAAATTTGAAGTCTGTGCATTCATCCTAGAGCTAGGTACAGAAGTATTATGAGGCATGGTGACTCTGTATGTTTTATGTGCATTATGTCAAGAACAATTGTTTTGTTTCAGTTGTATAAACAAGAAGAAATTTTACAATTGTGATTGTAAACCTCTTTTATGATTGCTGTCCTTGGAGGATGACCAGAATTACTGATATAAGGTCTACTTTGCAATATCTGTTTTAAAATCTTTTTTTGTTGTTGAATTTATTAAATTTAACTCTAAAGACTCCAGTTCTGTGGTGGTTTATTTCAACATTGTCTTACCATTTGGTCTACTTTGGAATGGTATTTTGATGCAAACTTGGCTTACGGTTGATGGTATTGATACTTGTGGTTTATGATGCTTGGTGGTTTTAGACACAAATATCTAACATGTTGGCTCCAATATTTGGAATATGTGGCTTTGGCATTAACAAATCATTATACTTAATCTTAAAGCTACAGCTTTGTTGGTCCCAACATCCACCAGTAATTCTAAGCTAGAGATAATAAAGGTATATGTATCATATGCCTCATTGGCATGATATTTTTTGCTGCATATGTATTCCTGAAAAGTACCTCATGTTATTTGGTATTGGCAGCCAACTTATGGAGCTTACAAATACTGATGAGAAAATGTTGTTATCCAAAAAATTGAGAATGATAAAGTGGCTTTAAAATATATGAGGATAGTAGAGATGCCAACTTACTTTTCTTCCTAAAGCCATATCAAGACTTGGGAAAGGATTACGTGTAGAAAGTTCATGAAATGACTCTTACTATTATCTGGGAAGTAAATTTAATTCTCAGTATAACACCCTTGTTTCAGTATTTAGATGCAAGCATACTTTCGGGGTGATCTTTGATAACCTTTGCACCTTGTGAAGTTGAGAAGCTTTAAATAAAAGGTTGAAAAAAGAAATTAGATATCCTTCATTCCACATCATATGCATTAATGATCTTGTTCATTTATATTTTTGTTTAATTCATGTTTATTACAGAGATTTTAGTGACAACATAAAGGAATGTGTTTCGTTTGCAGGTATGTGACAAGTGAGTTGGCAACTGATATTATTGTTGTTGTTGGGGATGTAAAGTTTCATCTACACAAGGTATGATGTTGAACAACGAGAATCTTTTAGTATATGAGAAGAAACAATTTTGTTTCCTGCAATTCTGCGGGTTCTGTTTTCTAATGTTCACACATAAAATAAACCAGATGTATTTCCTATTGTAGGCCGAATGATCTTTGCTTGGTTTAAGAAAACTTTTCAGAAGCAAAGTTTTGAACTTAGGCAAATCAGCTGATATACGTAGATGCATATATATATACATATATATAACATATATAATAGCACACACATAAAATATGCTGTGTCCATAACATGCTCATCTTCTGAAACTAACAAGATGAAAAAAACAAACCAACCTGGCGTGCAGTTTCCTCTACTGTCAAAATGTGCCTGCTTGCAGAAGTTGGCAGCAATCATCAATGAAGCCAATAATGAAGTTGACATTTCTGACATTCCTGGTGGGCCTTCGACATTTGAGATTTGTGCCAAATTTTGCTATGGCATGACTGTCACCTTCAATGCTTACAATGTTGTAGCAGCTCGATGTGCAGCCGAGTACCTAGGAATGCATGAAAAAGTTGAGAAAGGGAACCTTGTTTATAAGATTGATGTCTTCCTTAGCTCTAGCATTTTTCATAGCTGGAAAGATTCAATCATTGTTCTACAGACAACCAAATCTTTATTACCACTATCTGAGGATCTGAAAGTGATCAGCCACTGCATTGAAGCTATAGCCACCATGGCCTGTGTTGATGTCTCTAAAGTTGATTGGTCATATACCTACAACCGCAAGAAGCCTCTGGATGAAAATGGCAACGATCCAAACTGGAATGGTATCAGAAACCGAGCAGTACCAAAGGAGTGGTGGGTTGAGGACTTAAGTGAGCTTGAAATTGATTTATTTAAGCGCATTATAATGAATATTAAAACCAAAGCAATTCTGTCTCATGAAGTGATTGGGGAAGCCTTGAAAGCTTATGCTTATAGAAGGCTGTCGGGTTTCAGCAAGGGCATGGTCCAATCTGGAAATGTTGGGAAGTATCGGTCAATTGTTGATACAATTGTGTGGCTGCTGCCTGCAGAGAAAGGCAGTGTCTCATGCAGTTTCTTGCTCAAGTTGTTGAAAGCAGCCATTATTGTAAATTCAGGAGACATGATCGAAAAGCATTTGGTAAGAAGGATTGGACAGCAACTAGAGGAGGCATCTGTAAATGATATTTTAATAAGAGAAGCTGAAGGGAAAAGTACCATGTATGATGTTGACACTGTACAGAAAATAGTCAAAGAGTTTTTAATACAAGATAAGAATGTAGAGATTGAGCCACCAGAAGAACACGAGGTTCAAGAGATAAGAAGACCAGGGATTTTATCTGATGCTTCCAAGCTAATGGTGGCAAAACTGATAGATGGGTACCTTGCTGAAATTGCAAAGGATTCCAATCTACCCTCATCAAAGTTTGTAGATTTTGCTGAAAAGGTGTCAGGTATATCCAGGCCCGCCCATGATGGGCTTTATCGAGCGATTGACATGTACCTCACGGTATGACTTCTTTGAAGTTTTACTCTTATTGCGCATCCGGTTGTTTCTTTTTATAATCTACAACATACTGGTTACCCTTGTATTTTCATAGAATGCAATGTAGCACTACAGGTAGGTTAGGTGGATGTTACATGGTGAAACAATTTTTTCCTTTGTTAGTAGCTGTTTGACTTGACTGTTATTTTGAGTATTTTAGTTGTGGCAAAAGAATTAGACGCGGTAAGATGCTAATTACATCTTGAATTGTGCTCTGATGCAGGAACATCCAGCGATTAGCAAGAGTGAAAGGAAGAAGATATGCAAGCTGATGGACTGCAGGAAGCTATCAGTCAATGCATGCATGCATGCTGTGCAAAATGAGAGACTTCCATTACGTGTGGTTGTTCAGGTACTCTTTTTTGAACAAGTCAGGGTTGCTGCCTCATCAGGTAGTAGCACTCCTGACCTACCTAAAGGTCTGAAGGATTTAAACAATGGATCTCATGGGAGCTCAAGGTCAGCATTAACCAATCCAGAGGAAGATTGGGATGCTGTGGCCACAACTGAGGAGCTGAAAGCGCTAAAAGGTGAGATAGCTGCTTTGAGATTGAGCAATGGAGCTGGAGGGAGTGAGAGAAATGGAAGCGATAAGGCTGCCATTACTAAAATGAAAGGGTTGCTTAAGTCCAAGAAGATTTTTACAAAACTCTGGTCAAGCAAAGGTGGCCAAGGTGAAAATAGTGGCTCGGATTCGTCGGAGAGTCTTGTTTCTGCCATCCGAGAAGAGGCTAAATCCACACCTTCCAGAAACAGAAGGGTTTCAGTTTCGTAGTAGAGTCCAAGTTACATAGAATTGACTTGATTTTTTTTTTTCTTAGAGCTTTTAGTCTGAAAAATGTTATTACCAACTTCAGAAACTAGTGTTCAAAACTGAGCAAAAATGAAGCATATATAGTTTGGAGGAAAAGTTTCTAGTCGATCTTGCAGCTTTTTTATTGGGAAACTTGTTGAACTGGGATACTGAATAGTTCATGGCATATTTCTCCGCATTATCAAAGTTGATACCTGACATGGCTTCCACATATAAAACTTTTACCCAACTTTTAGCTCTCTAATCTCAAAATGAGTGGAGTAACTTAAAAAATACATCAAGAATCAAGCATTCGTGATCAAATGTTTTAATGTTGGCTACCTTCATGTTACCACCAGAAGCCAACAAGCCAAGTAGCCAACCTTTCAAAAGCACTTGATACAGAAGTACTTTTCTTGTTTTTGTGTGTGTTGGTTTGCCAACCATTCAAAAGCACTTGATACAGAAGTACTTTTCTTGTTTTTGTGTGTGTGTTGGTTTGGTGCTTATACGGGGATTTTTGGATGTGATGGTACTTGCAACAGTAATAACAAGATACAAAATGTGGGGTAGATTTTTTTTCTGGTTTTGTTTCTTTGAAAGACAAGTTATGATCCAAATGATGGAGACTTAAAGAGACTGAAAGAGAATTGGATCACAATTTTACGAACCTTTTTTTTTTTAATAAAAAAAGCGCTTTCAGTAACATATGACAGAACCCCGGTTGCAGCTCCGCCATGAATCAAAAGCAGACAAAATTTACCCATATAATTAATCCATTAGAAAAAGGAAAGCTTTAAAACTATCGTCACAATCATCAACTTCTTCTTACACCCATTTTCGACATTCCCTATTTTTTGTTCCAATATTATGATAATATTAACAGTTAGTTATCAATAAATTAATGCTTTGGCTGCGTAAATGGGTCGCGGCAACAAGTGTAAAAAAATAAAATTAATATAATTAGTTAATGATTAAGACTTTCTTAATTTATATTTTTTATTTAAATTTAAATATAAAATTTTAATTATTTAAATTTATACAATTCAATAATTAAAATTTATAATAAAAAGTTGTATTTAAAATTAGCAATTCAATAAATCTATCACAAATTTAATAAATAAAAATTTGTGTTATTATTTTAAGTCAAAATTTTAAGCCTAACGGATTCCTACTCTCTTAAAGATCAAGTTTACTGAATTTAAATTTAAATATAAATTTTTAAAGTTTAAATTCATGTAATTTTAGATCTAAAATAAAAAATGTGTATTAAATTAAAATTTTAAATTAAATAATTCTATTCTTAATTAAAATATTAAATCAAAGGTTCGTATGTTACTTCAATTAGTTGTAAGAAATTGACAGATTGTTTCTCCCTCTCCTTGTACCGTCAATCACAAAGGGTTTTGAGACAAAACCAAACAGTAATAATCTTATTTTTATCGTTTATTCTGTAAACTTTCACATAGGTCACGTATCAATATTCAAAATAAAAATTAATTAATGCATGCATTTTTACAAATAATATTATACATTTAAAATTAATTTACGATATGTTTTTTTAATTAATTTTTAAAATTTTTTATCCCCGCAATTTTATATTTTTAAACTTTTATAAATAAAATTATGCAAATTATTTATAATATTAATTTTTTATGAAATTTATTTATATTTTAATTTTTATTTGATAATAATTATTAAAAAAAAAACGTGTGATTATAGCACGATAACATAAAATTTATAGAATAACTTCCCTGTCCAACACATGTTGTCTTTCGACTCCACTGAAGAGACACTAATGAAAGAAAGAAATTTGTGTTGAAAAACAAAAGAACCCAATAAACGTCACTCATTTTCTTTCTAATTACATGAATGAATGAAGCCAAAAAATACATGTTAGCAATTTAATCCAATGAATATCCAATGCTTAATGGGTTGGAATCTTATTCTTCACATACTTTGGTTTTGGGTTTAGGATATTCTAATTAATTAAATAATTAATTGTGGTCCAAATTAAATTGGATAAAGATGCCACGTTACCGGAGGTGCGACTATAACTTCAATGTCTTTTTGTTTCATCTTCATACTTGTCCTCTTATGTCTTTCTGTAATTTCTACTCTATTTCTTTTTCTTGTAACTGTACCCAACTAATTTGACTTGTTAATTGACGGGATTCGTTTGTATAGTTTTTTAAATAAAATTTTTAACTAATTGTTATGATTAACTTTGAGAAAAAATTATATAATTATATTAATAAATTATTTTTAAAAATTAGGTTACTTATTAGGTTAAATATCAAAAATTATTATAAATAGTAAAGATAATAGCTTTAAAAATGTTTTAAGAACACTCATTAGTAAAATCTTAATGTAAATACTTATTTTTTATTAAATAATAATTATAATTATAATTATTAAATATATGAATTAAATTAAGAAAAACATAGCGTCTTGTACTATGTTTGAACAATCATGATTCTTTTTATTAAAATATTTAAAAAATTAAATAATAAATTTTATTTAAATTATCTCTTCAAATAAACGATTGTATAATTCTCTATTAAATCAATTAAAATTATATATATATATAAAATTAAAAAAAATAATATTAAAAAATTATTATAATAATTTATTATAGTACCATGTATTTATGATCTTATATTGCATAAAACAATACAACATACATAAATAATTTTATGAAGATCATAGAGGCATGATACAACAATATCAGCTGTGAAAATTGAATCCTATTGTGAGTGTTAATATGATATTAAGATTTTCAATATATATTTTTACACAACTGCTTTAATTAATAAATTGAAACTAATAATTAATTAAGTATTAATTATTAGTTTCAAAGAATTAAATTGGGTGGTTTACCAGTTGGCCAAACTTTTGAGTAGAGATTTTAAAATATTGGGTGATTTGGTATAAGCAAGGAGTTTAAAATATAATTAGCCTTTTTTCATTTATTTAAAAAAGAAAAAATTAAGTAAATTATAGTAGCTAAGAAATTTAAAAACCAATATTATCCCAATCAATCTTTTCGTGGATATCCACGAAACATAATCCAACGGCTGACTGTTCCTCCAACCAATTCTGCAAACCCATTTTGCGGAGACACGGAGCCGCCCCCCACCCCACCCCCACCCCGTTCTTTGGAACCCAAAACCAAAACCCCACACAGAAAAATAGAAAAATATTAGGTAGAAAGACATTTACATCCCTTCTATTTCTAGAAATGACAAATATTTCCTTGTCAAAATGTTTGCAATAAATTCTCCCCTATTATTTGTTCTCAGTGACAAATACCTCCTGTTCATTAAATATCCGTTAAAATATTATTTTTTCCGTCACCTACCGTTACAATTCCATCATCTTTTTCTTCTTCTTTCCTTTCTTCATTTTTTTCTTAAACACAGATTTTCTAATACTCGACGAATAAAGATGAACTGGAGAATCAAAACAAAACCAACTCTCTACGTATACAAAACTTCCGTCTTTATTCTTCTCCAAATATTATTATGTAATCAACAATGGCATGCATCCAAGTTATATCACCATAATGAGTCCCTGTCTTCTCCAGTTGCTATTTTGGTGACATTGAATTTTTAGTTCTTACATCATTAATTGAATACGATTTCTGTGTAATAGTTTGCATTAATTTTCAGGAACATTGTCATCAACTTTCACCATTACAAACAAGAGTAGCTACACAGTCTGGTCAGGCATACTAACAAGGGTCACCACTTTCTCTGACAGGCTTCTCTCTGGAACCAGGCCAATCTACTTCAATCTCAGTTCTAACTTCTTGATCGAGTCGTTTATGGGGTCGAAATTACTATAACCAAGACGACACAATCGAAAAATTCCCTGTCCTAATCGGTGACTGCGGCTCGGGAACTCTCGAGTGCTCTAGTAGCGGGCCGCACCAGGCCACCTTAGCAGAATTAACTCTTAACAGTGCAAATGGGCTCGATTTTTACAATGTCAATCTTGTCGACGAATATAATCTTTCCATGCCCGTTACTCCACAAGACGGAAACAAACCATTACACACAAATCTTTGATAGAAGATATTCAATGAATGATGTAAGAACTAAGAAATCAATGTTACAAGAAAGCAACTGGAGAAGACAGAGATTAATCATAGTGATAATAACTTGAATGTGCGCCCTTGATGATTACAGAAATAATATTTGGAGAAGAATGAAGATGGAAGTTTTATATACATAGAGAGTTGGTTTTGTTTTGATTCCACTATTCGTCTCTGTTTATCGCGGGTACTGGAAATTCTGTAATTAAGAAGAAAAAAAAAATAGAAGGGAAAGAAGAAAAGAAGAAGAAGAAGATAAGAAGAAGAAGACGGAGTTGTAACGGTAGATAACGGAAAAAATAATACCTATACCTGACATTAACGGATAAGGGGTATTTGTCACTGATAACAAATGATAAGGAAAATTTATTAAAAACATTGGATATTTGTCATTTCTTAAAACTGCAGGGGTAAATGTCTTTCTTCCGAAAATATTAACAATCATTTCCTACTTGCATAACTTAACCATAGTTAACACAAAACCCCAATTAACCTAACCACGGTTATTTATCTATATATACTCTCACCTTCCTTGTTGCTTCAATTATTCTCTCTTTCTTCTTAGTCTTCAATTCTTGTGATCCAAGAAATTAAAAAAATAGAATCTTTTTATTTTAATTATTTTGTATACTTTCTACTGCATGTGTTGAAGAAGAAAAAGAAGAAGAGATAAAAGATGAGTTGCAATGGGTGTAGAGTTTTGAGAAAAGGTTGCAGTGAAAACTGCATTCTTCGTCACTGTCTTCAATGGATCAGCAGCCCACAAGCCCAAGCAAACGCCACCGTTTTCGTTGCTAAGTTCTTCGGCCGCGCCGGTCTCATGTCCTTCATCTCAACCGTCCCCGAATCCCAACGACCCTGCAAGTTTCTCAATAGAAGAAAATTTAACTTTTTTTTCTTTTTTTTTTCTATGTTGAGCAGTGAAACAGTTTTCTGCTTTGACAAGTTTTGTTCGTGAAGATTCATGCTTATATTTTTTCTTTTTGTTCGTAGCATTGTTTCGGTCGCTGTTGTTTGAAGCCGTCGGACGAACAGTTAATCCCGTTAGTGGCGCAGTCGGACTTCTGTGGACAGGAAACTGGAATATATGTCAGACAGCTGTGGAGACAGTTCTCTGCGGTGGAACGCTGCATCCGCTGCCCTACTCACTGGTTGCAGAATTGGATGACGTGTCAGAATCCGCCATGTACTGCTACAAGTCAAGAAAAGATAAGTCATCATTGAAGAAGAAGGATGATTTTGATGATCTCGAGCAGCAGCCCATGAGCCATCTTGATCTGGGTTTGACACCCAGTTTTCCGCAGCAGGCGGAGAAACGTCGGGCTTCGACGCCGTCAGAGGAGTCTGAAACTACGACGTCGGTAACTGGGTCTGTGAATTGTAGGTCTGAGGGAGGAGGTGAGAGGAAGCTTTTGAGATTGTTCGTGTGAAACAGGAATAACTGCGATTTGTTCGTTAATATTACTTATGGTTTTTTCTATTTAAGGTAATTTTAAGAATTAATGTATGATCTTTGTTTTTCTGATTGTCTTCTGGGTATTTAATTAGGATAAATATATATACATATTTCCTCACTTTTTCAATGGAGGGGAATTCTGAGTTTTTTTGGGCTTGTTGTTGAATAAGAAGAAACGGGGTTTTCATTTATTGATCTCTCTGAATCACTTTTTTATAATAAAAATCTGCATATATATATATATATATATAATTAATAAGGACTACCTATGATAATAAAATACATATTTATTAGTAGTCCACTGATAATGATAAGTGCTCGGTTAAATTTCTTTTCACATTATCATGAGATGCTGTTATTATTCAAATATTGAACTTGAATTCTTGAAAGGTTCCTGGGTTAAGGAAGTGTCAGTCAGAGTCATTTGCATTTTTCCATCCCATAGAAAATCCCCACAAAACCCAATTGTTCTTTCTATATTTTGGACAGTAAACAAATCCCACCATATCAAAATACCAATAAAGAGCCGAGCTGACAAGGGAAAGAGGGCCTCTTTTTGGGGAAGGATGTCATTTGTCATTTGTCATTATCAGCCTCTTGGTTGGTTTGTTTTTTTCACTTTCTTTTCCTTTACAATCTGAAAATTAGGCCGATGGCTAGCACAACTTGGGACAGCGGGGTTTCCATTGCAAAAAGCAAACATGATATAATGAGGATTATTTTTAGCCTCAATCATTCATCATTGCTGCTGCACCTCTTCTTTCCATGTCTTATACCGTGCATAATTTGGCTTGCCAAATTTGACTCATTTTCTTGCCTTTTTTTTTCTCTCGTTTTTATCCCCCTCTTATAAATTACATGCAATGCTAATTGTTTTTAGAATTGTGATAATTTATTGTAACAAAAGGTATAACATTTACAAGTATTTGATGGACAAAATAATTTTAGATTACATGTATTTTTATTATGTATATATTTACTTTAAAATTAATTTAATTATTTTACTGATAATATTAATGACATAAAAATTTAAAATGCGTATCATACTTTGATTAAATAATCTTATTATGACCATCTAATTATACACACCCAACCCTTAATGACGACTTTGACCATTGCTAATTTTTTTAACTTATAATTTATATTATATTCGCTTTTATTACGAATTTATTTGAGTTCTAAAAATATTTTTATTTTTAAAAATTATTATTTATGTAGGATTGAAATAGAATAAATAATTATCTTTATCTTTTTTTGTAACAATTTGTGACTCTAGATGATTTTTTTTTCTTATTTAAATTAACAATTAAAGTATACTTAAGCCTAAACCAATCCACAAACGAATTTCTCGTTTTTGTCGAGAACGTGTTGTAAATAAATAAAATAAAAATGGTCGCAAACTATAATTATATATAATATTTATGAATATGATTTGTTTGACTTAAAATTTTTTTTTTCCATTTAATTATATATGTAAGCTATTATATACTAACTTATAAAATTTAATGTAAATTAAATTACCTAGTTTTAATATTAAATATTATTTTTTGACTTTACATTCTAACTATTAGATTATGTAAATTTAATAATTAAAAATTCTGTTTTATGTATTCAGTATTACAATAATTCTGTTCTATTTTGAAAACAAATTATTTAGAGGGAAATGTAATATTGACATGTGGAGCTCACTCCAATAGGGTACGTGACAATCATCGTCTCATGTGTTTCACATCTTAGGTGTTCTCTTATTCGGATGTCATGCATTCCAGAAATCTCATCGTCCTAGATAGCACTCGATTTGGGAATTCCATCGTCCCAGGTAGCCTTCGTCCCAAGTAGTTCATCATTTCAGGAGTTCATTGTCTCAGGTCTCAGACTCTGTTTCTAGGTATCCCTCCTTCAATCATCAAAGATGTACTCCAGTCTTCAGGTGTCTAGTAGCTATAGGCTTCAGGGTATCTCTGTCATAGGTATCAGAACTGGGCCTCAAGTACTAGTTAAGATCACAGGCATAAATTTTTTTTGTATTCAGCTCCCCGACAACGCCTTACCTAAGAACTACCGGATACGTGCCCCCACTATTTAAAAATAGAAATGAGCACTGACAACAGGCTTACGAAGTAGCTACCCCACCATAAATGCACTCGTCCTATCCTCTGACCATCTTCAAGTGATGTGATGGTATTAGGCCTGTAATCTTCAGATGTGTCAGCGGAGATATTTATGAAATGAGACTATACTCTATCCCATGACAGATGTCCTATCATTCCCATTCTCCGATGTCTAGTCATTATCATGGAGGCATTATATATAGACAGCATGTTCCAATGAAACGGGGGATTTTTTTGGATATGATCTTTTCTGATTGAGAGATTTGGCAACATTGCACTTCCGGAGGCCACATTTTCTTCTCCGGCAACACTTTCCTAATGATTTCTACTTTAGTTCTTGGTAGAATCTAGTTCCGATTTCTTTCTTTCTTATTCTCCGAAATCGGCATTATCTTCCTTCACTATTTTCTGACTTAAGCATCAAAGTTTTTCCATCGAAAAATACCCCCCCAGTGTCACTCTAAAGGTGTTAATATTTTGCAGGCTTAGGAGATGAAGTTTCGTCAGAAACAATCAAATTTTCAGCCATTCTCCTGTGAAAGACCCATTGTCCTACAGGAACCACATCGTCCTCAAACCTCACCGGCTGAGTCATTTCTCATTAGCCGTGAGGAGGGTTCACGGATAATTTTTGCACCAACAACTGGCGCCGTTTGTGGGAAGCAAACAAAAATCCATTGAAGTACCATTTGGGGAAGGAAGGATGAATACGAAGTATTTTCTGAAAGTTTTCTGAACTTAGAAAAAAAAAATTTTGAGATGGCAGAAAGAAAACAAGGAGAAGAAGGTTCCAGCTCCAACAAAAGCACTATCAGGAGAACCCCCTTGACCCAGGAGGGGTCTTGGTCAGGAGGCAGATACACAGACAAATTCCTGGCTAGTAGAGCCGAAGCACTAGAGAGGGAACTCCTAGAGGTCAGAAAGCAGATGGCCAGGGAACACGTCTCCTTGGGAGAAGGGAGAACGCCATTTGTCCCTGAAGAACAGGAAAGTCAAACTCCCCAAAGAGGTCGTGTAGAGAAAGCTCGGGGATCCAGAGAGGTGTGGCTATATGCCTAAGCTTAGACTAACAGTTGGGCAGAAAGAAAAAGCTAAAGCGATTAAAAGGTTAGAGGAATCTCGTACGCCTCAAGAGATTAATACCCCCTTCAAAATCTATGAAGGGCGTGAACATCGAAAAAATAGTGTGGATGAAAATTACAGAGGGGTGAATCAGTCAGGGATGGAGCCCAGTTTGGCCTCCACCGACATGAGAGTCTACCTTAATGAGAAGCATGCCCGAGAAAGAGAAGCAGCAGCAGCAGTCAGCAAAAGGGAGATGGAAGAATGTGTAAAGAGGATGTTATGCGAAATGGGAGCATACAACATTTTTGCTCAGGGAAGAAACCCAGGAACAGAGAAAGCCCCTACTTTTAGGCTCAAAGAGCCCCTATCAGAAGAAATCATGTCTCTACTCCTTCCCAAGAAGTTCAAGATGCCCCAGTTACCCCCTATTCAAAGAAGACAGATCCATGCCTGCACGTTGACATATTCAGATAAATGATGCTGATTCAGGGCTTAATCCGAGATGCAAATGTGCCAACCTTTTCTTTTGACTCTAGAAGGACCGTTAAGATGTTGGTATAAGAATCTATCGTCGTCCAGCATCAACAGAAAGAAATGTTCCTAAGATTGAAGAAAGAGGCCCGAGCGGTCCCAGCCAGGAGGGAACATTCTTAGGATGTATGACAGAAAGGAAAAGGAGTTCGCTATGGGAATCCTAAGTATGACAAGGGAGATCAGAGTCAGAGAAAGTTTTTATCCTGGCACCCCAGGGATGATAGGCCACCAAAATAATCTCCGGATAAGAACTCTCCCAAGAGAGTGGAACAGGTGGCTATCCAAAGATTCACATCGCTGAAAGCTCCTTTGTCTAAGATATACGAGTATGTAAAAAGTCGAGGGCTCCTGCCACTGTATCCCTAAACCATGAAAGCAAAGGTGCCTAAAAAGAATAAAGGCTAATTCTGTGAATTCCATAAGGAGAGCGACCACACTACTGATCAATGCGAATACCTATGGAATCAAATTAAGGTATTAGTCAAAAACAATTATCTCACAAATTATATTGATTCTCAACATGTCCTCCCTAGAGATGGGCAACATCAGGGGACGAAGACTATAGAGAGTCGGACCTAGGCGTCATGGTCATCTCAGGGGGTCCTATCCTGACGGGATTATCAAACAACTCCTGCTGGAATTACACATGTTACTCACTGTCCAGTCACTCCACAGACGTTCATATGATGAACGTGCAAGTGGACAAAAGGCCAATGATCGTCACCATCCTTATTATGTTCACTGATGAAGATGAAGTAGGAGTCCACTATCCCCACGACGATGCCTTGGTAATGACAATGGGGATTGCTTCTAAATAAGTCAGCAGGATTCTAGTTAATGTAAGTAATTTAGCAGACATAATTTTCAAAGACACGCTGGACTCCCTAGGCATAGAAGACTTAGAATTGATTCCGTCCAATTCTACTTTACACGAATTCGAGGAATTTTCTGTATCACTCCCCTGGGGATCAATTTAATTATCGATAATAATGGAGGAAAGGCCTTATCAAAAGACCGTCATAATATGCTTCCAAGTAGTTGACTTGAAGATCCTATACTCTGCCATCCTGGAAAAACCCTTCCTCAGAAACACTAAAATGGTGGAGAGAATCCACTACTTGAAGTTAAAGTTTAGAGCTAGTAAAGGAATTGGTATTGTAAGGGGTAATCAAAGGGAAGTAAGGTCGTGTTTTGTCACTTCCACAAAACAAGCTTACTGCATCCATAAGAGACCCTTGGAAGCTCCACCTAACCAAACCAGAAATCAAGCCTTCAGATTCAATGTAGGAACGGGGTTGGGAAGACACGCTACGACTTCTACAAGTAGTCAGGCCAGGGAAAACAAGGAGTTATTAGTTTCAAGATTAAATCCAGAAGAAATCCTGGCTGATATAGTGCTAAATGAACGACACCCTGAGACGATCGTTACAATCGGTACCTAGCTAAACCCTGAGCAAAGGCAAAACATGATAGAGACTCTAAAGCAAAATGCAGATGTGTTCGTCTGGAGTCATGTGGACCTGCCAGGTATTGACAAAGGGATTATAACCCATCAGCTAGCAGTTAGCTCTTGGCACAAGCCAATCCGATAAAAAAGGAGGGTTTTCAACACTGAAAGGCAAAAAGTCATAAGAAAAGAAGTAAATAAGCTGCTCAAGGCGGGTTTTATCAGAGGAAGCCAGATACCCGAATTGGTTGGCAAACGTTATCCTAGTTAAGAAAGCCAATGGAAGCTGGAGGATGTGTGTTGACTTCATCGACCTAAATAAGGCATGTCCAAAGGACAGTTTTTCCGTGCCTTAAATTGATCAGCTAGTTGACTCCACGATAAGGCACAAACTATTGAGCTTTATGGATGCCTTCTCAAGACAATCAAATACCACTGCATCCCTCAGATCAAGAAAAAATGACCTTCATCACTGATCAAGGATTGTACTACTACAAGGTCATGCCTTTTGGTTTGAAGAACGCAGGGGCCACCTCTCAAAGATTGATGAATAAAACCTTCAAGCCAATGATAGAAAAGTCTATGAAAGTTTACGTAGATGATATGATTTTAAAGTCCATTAACTTTCACTTAGAATAAACTTTCTAGCTTCTCAAGGAGTATCGATTGAGGTTAAACTCTGAGAAGTGTGCCTTTAGGGTCAAGTCAGAGAAATTTCTAGGCTTCATAGTCAGTGAGAGAGGTATTGAAGCCAACCTCCGAAAGATACAGGCCATCATGGACTTAAGGAATCCCAGAACGCTAAAGGAGCTGCAGAGTTTGACGGGAAGATTTTGACGGCTTTGAGTCATTTCATTTCCCGGTTCACTGACAAGTGTTATCCTTTTTTCAGGGTCATAAGGAAGGGCAAAGACATGACATGAGATGAAGAATACGAACAATGGTTCAAACAGCTCAAAGATTATTTGGTTTTCGCCCTCCAGCTAGTCAACCCTTCATCAAAGAAAACATTTTATCTTTATCTTGCTATCAATGAACATGTGATTAGCTCGGTTCTAGTGAAGAAAGATTCTCAAAGAATTCAAAGGCCTATATACTACACTAGCAAAGCCCTGATAGATGCTGACAAGTGGTACTCGATGCCAGAAAAGTTGTCTTTGGCACTTATTGTCGCTATCAGGAAGTTACGGCCCTACTTTCAAGCCCATCTTATAGTAATACTATACTAACTTATCAGCTGCTCCGACAAATTCTTCATCGACCTAATTTGTCAAGCAGGCTGGTCAAATGGACAGTGGAGCTTAGTGAGTTCGATATTGAATTCTAATCTCGCAAGGCTATTAAAAGGCAAGCCCTCATGAACTTCGTGGCTGAACAAACTGAGGCTGAGACACTGGCCATCTCACAACCCACCAATCAGTCAGAAGAGATGGATGTAGATTACCCTGACTTAAAAAAGTCCCTTACTTGGCATCCATGGATTGATGGGTTAGCCATCTAAAGTGGGGGAGGAGCAGGCATCATATTAATCGATCGAGAGAAAGAGGAGGTTAGATATGCTTTAAGATTTCTTTTTCCTGTAATTAACAATGAGACAGAGTATGAAACTTTGTTGACAGAATTAAGAACAGTGTAAGAAATTGGGGTTCGCACACTCACCACTAATAATGATTCATAACTCTTGGTGAATCACGTGAATGGAGCGTATCAAGCTCGGAAGGAAAGCATGAAGGCTTACCTTTCGGAGGCACGGCGCTTGATTAACATGTCTGAGAAGGTGGAGATACGAAAAATTTCTCGATCTAAGAACCTCCTGGTCGTTGCCTTGTCAAAGCTCGCCTCATCCCTTGCAGAGAGCATTCCTAGGGCAATCTCCGTAGAAATCCTAAGACAAAAGAGCACCTCTGTACCTGAGAATGACATGGTCCTGTCTGCCCAAGAAGAACCAACTGTCTGGATGGACCCAATCCTGAAGTACATACACCAAGGCACCCTGCCATCTGAAAAAATGAAGCTCTCAGGGTCCGTCGAAAAGCTGCCAGGTTCACTATAATAGAAGGCACCTTGTACAAAGAGAGTCAGCACCCTTTACTTGAGATGCCTGGGTCCACAAGAAGCAGAGAAAGTGCTGGACGAAATGCAACAGGAAATTTACGAAAATCACAGTAGTAGTTGGAGCCTAGTGCACTGAGTGCTTAGGCAAGGATATTTCTAGCCAACCATGAGTGAGGATGCCCACAAACTTGTACGGCGGTGTCACACCTGTCAAGTACATACTAACATTCCTCGATAACCCCCAGAAAACCTGACCATCCTATTGAGTCTTTGGCCATTTGCACAATGGGGGATATACCTGATAGGGCCTTTTTCAACTGCTAGAGCTCAAGAAAAGTACGTTATTATGACCATCGACTACTTTATCAAGTGGGTAGAAGCGAAACCATTGTCTAAAATCACTGAGAAGAATACCATTGCTTTGATCCGGAAGAGTATCCTTTATCAATATGGCATCTTCAACATTATGATTGCAGATAATGGGTAGCAATTTGATAATAAAAGATTGGAAGAATTCTATCGTGATTGAAATATTAATCTAAGACTGGCATCCCCAGTTTATCTGAAGGCCAATGGTCAAGTTGAGGTAGTTAACAAGACTATTAAAAAGCTGCTTAAAAAGAGGTTGGGTGAAAGAAAGGGAGTTTGGGAAGATAAACTTTCTGAAGTTTTGTGGGCCTATTGGACCATTGTAAAGGTAGCCACAGGGGAGACCCCTTACTTTCTAGCTTACGGATTCAAAGTAGTGATTCCAATCGAGATAGACATCCTGACTTTTTGCACTTCCCATTTCAATGAAGAAGAAAATCAACAAGTCATACATCTTAAATTGGACTTGTGAGAGGACGCCAGAGACCGCGCTTTAAACAGGACAACTGCTCATCAATAAAAAATATCCAAGTTCTACAACTGAAAGGTCCAACCCCACTCTTTCAGGGAAGGTGGCCTTATCCTCAGAAGGATCACCATCAATACCTGACTAGCATTGAAAGGATCCCTGGATGCTAACTGGGAAAGATCGTATCAAGTAGTTCAAGCAGCCAGGCCAAAAATATACAAGCTGGCCCGACCTGATGACAGTATCCTGAGTAAAGCATGGCATACGAAGATGCTAAAGAAGTATTATCCCTGAGAGAACTCTTCCTCAGGTTGGTTAATTTGTAGACTTGTAGCATTCCTTGTATCATTTGATTTTTTTATGAACAAGAATAAAGTGTTCAAGTATTCTCTTTAGCATCTTCCTGAGTTTCTTTTGCCTTAAATCTAGTGTTAAGGTTGGCTATAAGCTCTAAAATCCCTTAACACTTAGTCATTTTCCTATCCGTCCCAGGTGTCGTAAGCCCTTAAACCCAAATCAGGCATCTCTTGTGTCTAAGACCTGGTTTGTGTTAAGGCATGATAAACCCTGGCCGGGCCAGTTCCTCTAAGGTTAAGGGTGGCTATAAGCTCTAAAATCTCTTAACACTTAGTTATTTTTAAAATCCTATCCGTCTCATGTACCGTAAGCCCTTAAATTCGGATCAGGCATCCCTTGCGTCTAAGATCTGGTTCATGTTAAAGCGTGGTAAACCCTGGTCAGGCCAGCTCCTCTAAGGTTAAGGTTGATTGTAAGCTCTAAAATCCCTTAATACTTAGTCATTTTTAAAATCCTATCTATCTCAGGTGCCGTAAGCTCTTAAACCCGAATCAGGCATCCCTTGCGTCTAAGACCTGATTCGTGTTAAAGCGTGATAAACCCTGGTCAGGCCAAGTCCTCTAAGGTTAAGGTTGGATATAAGCTCTAAAATCCCTTACCACTTAGTTATTTTCAGAAGCCCTATTCGTCCCAGGTACCATAAGTCGTTGGCCGTATCAAGCATCCTTGATGATTAAGATCTGATCGAGTGAGGCGTGATAAACCCTGGTCGAATTTGATCCCAAGACTTGAAGACCTTTGAAGACCTCCGACCCAAGTCAGTTTGTTCCCTAAGTTCGGGGTGAAGTTAAGTATGAAATTCGCACCCAGGTTGATTCCTGACCCTGAGGAGTTCAAGGCCATCCCCATAACATGGTTAGTGATTACATTCAGTTGATTTATTTTCAAGTCAGAAGTTAGAATTTTACTTAGAATTTTAGTTATTTAGAGAGGGGATGGGACATTCAAAGAAAGGAATGGAAGAAAAGTTCATCTTCTATTGATTAAAAGATAATACATGTGTTCATTACATATACAAAAAAATTACAATGGGGTCAAAGCTTTACAAAAAACTAACAAAAATTTTCTAAGTCTTAATAAATATACTGGAGAGTCACTTTTTGTCACTTAGAAAGCTCTACCACCTGGTTTTCGACAAAAAAATTACAATGGGGCCAAAGCTTTACAAAAATATACCAAAAATTTTTAAAATCCTAACGAATATACTGGAGAGTCCCTCTTTATCACTCAGAAAGCTCCATTACCTGATCTTCGACTCGGGGTGCGGTAGGGACATCTCCATCTGTTTGGTCTTGGACGGGGGCAGGGGCATCTTCTTCTATCTTCTCTTGGGAAGGGGGTGTTTCTCCAGTATCACTAGTTTGCACCTAAGGAGGAGACAACTCAGGGAGCTCTTCTACAGCTGGTGTCCCTGAGGTACCTGGGACATCGCGGTCCAGTTGGTCAAAAAGCCAACACTGGTCCAGGTTTGCGTACTCTTGGAGGAACAGGCGACTGGTCAAATCTACACCCTCATCATCTCTTTGGTCATACTGGGCCTAGATTTGCGCAGGTACAAGCCATAACTTCTAAAACTGCTCCTCAAGGCAGTATTGCAGTGTCTTGTTCTCCTCTTTCATGGACATGTACTCTTCCTGAAGGGTATTAACCTTTTCTTCGGACCCCTCATAACTCGAAAGGAGCATGGAATGGTGCTCCTTCAATAGGTCGTTTTCATCCTTCAAGGCTCGGTATAAGTCATTCAGCTTGTTGTACTGATCATGAGCCAACCGCCTGACCCTCTCAATACCTTCCTTTTCTGCTTTCAATGCTTGGACCCGGGTCTCAATCATTGACAGTCTCTCTCTGGTGGCTTTCTCCTCCTCAGCCTATTGGGATTTCTCCCAGAGTAACTGGGACTTCTTCCCCTCCAGGCCAGAAATCTTGGCCATCATCTCCTACCTTCCCTTGGCCACGCTCTCCTGGGTGGTTGAGATCACCTCCTGGGCCCTTTCTCCAGCTTTTTTACTGCAATGAAGGTCCTTCATTGGATAGTTATGGCATTTTTGAAGTCTTCTATGAACATATCCAAAATGAAGGCACTTTACATAAGCAGAACGAAAAACTAGTCAATAATTTATTCAAATATTTGTTAAAAGTTACCTGATTTTAGAGTAAA
>JAVXUL010000015.1:1443646-1459340 GCA_035590515.1 Trichilia minutiflora | reverse complement strand
AATATTAAAACCAAAGCAATTCTGTCTCATGAAGTGATTGGGGAAGCCTTGAAAGCTTATGCTTATAGAAGGCTGTCAGGTTTCAGCAAGGGTATGGTCCAATCTGGAAATGTTGGGAAGTATCGGTCAATTGTTGATACAATTGTATGGCTGCTGCCTGCAGAGAAAGGCAGTGTCTCTTGCAGTTTCTTACTTAAGTTGTTGAAAGCAGCCATTATTGTAGATTCAGGAGAGTCGGTCAAGAAGCATTTGGTAAGAAAGATAGGACAGCAACTAGAGGAGGCATCTGTAAATGATATATTGATAAGAGCACCTGAGGGGCAAAGTACTATGTATGATGTTGACACAGTACAGAAAATAGTTGAAGAGTTCTTAATGCAAGATGAGAATGCTGAGATTGAGCTACCAGAAGAACACGAGGTTCAAGAGATGAGAAGACCAGGGATTTTATCAGATGCTTCCAAGCTAATGGTTGCAAAACTGATAGATGGGTACCTCATTGAAGTTGCAAAGGATTCCAATCTAACCTCGTCAAAGTTTGTAGATCTTGCTGAGATGGTGTCAGGTATCTCCAGGCCCGCCCATGATGGGCTTTATCGAGCTATTGACATGTACCTCAAGGTATGACTTCTTTGAAAGTTTTTACTGTTTTTGCACATCCGGTTGTTTCTTTTTGAAATCTACAACATGCTGATTACTCTTGTACTTTCATAAAATGCAATGTAGCACTAAAGATTACTTAGGTGGATGTTGCATGGTGAAACACATTTTTCCCTCTATTAGTGGCTATTTGACTTGATTGTTATTTTGAGTATTTTAGTTGTGGCAAAAGAATTAAGACATGGTTAGATAGTTACTAATTACATCTTGAACTGTGCTCTGACACAGGAACATCCGGCAATTAGCAAGAGTGAAAGGAAGAAGACATGCAAGCTGATGGACTGCAGGAAGCTATCAATTGATGCATGCATGCACGCTGTGCAGAATGAGAGACTTCCATTACGTGTTGTTGTCCAGGTACTCTTTTTTGAACAAGTCAGGGTTGCTGCCTCATCAGGTAGCAGCACTCCTGACCTACCTAAAGGTCTGAAGGATTTAAATAACAGATCTCATGGGAGCTCAAGGTCAGCGGCAACCAATCCAGAGGAAGATTGGGATGATGTGGCCACAGCTGAGGAGCTGAAAGCGCTAAAAGGTGAGATAGCTGCTTTGAGATTGAGCAATGGAGCGGGAGGGAGCCAGAGAAATGGAAGTGACAAGGCTACTGTTACTAAAATGAAAGGGTTGCTTAAGTCCAAGAAGATTTTTACAAATCTCTGGTCAAGCAAAGGAAGCCAAGGTGAAAATAGTGGCTCAGATTCATCGGAGAGTCTTGGTTCTGCCATCCCAGAAGAAGCTAAATCCACACCTTCCAGAAACAGAAGGGTTTCAGTTTCTTAGTAGAATCCCATTTACATAGAATTATCTTCTGTTTTTTTTTTCCTTTGAGCTTTACTTCTGAAAAATGACATTACCAACTTCAGAAACTATTGTTTATGTTTAAACTGAGCAAAAATGAGGCATATATAATTTGGAAGAAGAAAAGTTTCCAGTTGATCTTGCAGCTTTTTCACGGGGAAACTTGTTGAACTTAGGTGATGCATAGTTCATGGCATATTTCTCCGCATTATCAATGGTGACAACTGACATGGCTTCCACAAGTAAAGCGTTTACTCAACTTTTTAGCTCTCAAGTCTCAAATTGAGTGGAGTAATTTAAAAAATATATCAAGCAACAAGCGCTTGTGGGTCAAATGTTTTAATGTTGGTCACCTTTATGTTGTCACCAGCAGCCAACCATTCAAAAGCACTTGGTACAGAAGTATTTTTTTTTTTTGTGGTGGTTTGGACTTCTCGCCCTTTGGATGTGATGATACTTTCAGCAACAATAATCAGATACAAAATGTGGGGTAGATTTATATTTCTGGTTTTGTTTCTTTCAAAAACAAGTTGTGATTCAAATGAGGGAGATTTTAGAGAGACAGAGAATTGGATCACAATTTTACAAAATCCTTCTATTTATTTTAAATATTAAAAAAAAAATGCTTTCAGCAACAAATGACAGAACCCCGTTAGCAGCTCCGGCATGAATCAACAGCAGACAAAATTTACCCATATAATTAATCCATTTAAGAGAAAAAAAAAAATGAGAGAGAAAGCTTGAAGACTATCGTCACAATCATTAACTTCTTCCTACACCCATTTTCAACATTCCCTTTTTTTTGTCCAATATTATGGTAATATTTACAGTTAATTAACAATAAATTAAGGATTAGCCGCATAAATGGGTCGCAGGCTCGCAGCAACAAGTCTAAAAAATAAAATTGAAATTGATATAATTAAGTAAAATATTAATCAAAGGTTACTATGTTAACTTCAATTAGTTGTAAGAAATTGAAAGATTGTTCCGTTCCTTGTACCGTCACGTCAATCACAAAGGGCTTTGAGTGTTACAAGACAAGACCTAACACTAATCTTATTTTTATCGTTTATTACCTAGGATTCAATTGTGTTTTTTGCTTACTTTCACGCAAGTCAGGCATCAATACTCAAAATAAAAATTTAATTAATATTACTTTTCCATTATTCCCAAAGATATTATATTATTTTAATAATGTTATATATGACATTAGTACTTTCTCATTAATGATAAAATTTTAAAAAAAAATTATAAAAAATATTTAATAAATATTATTTTTTGTGAAATTTATTTATATTTTAATTATCATTTAATATATTAATTTTTATTTAATAACCATTATAATTTATTAAATAAAAATAAACATGTGAGTATTAACATTTTAATATCAAATATATTGGACAATATTTTATGCAATGGCCATGAACAAAACTCAAATGTCTTTCTGGCCCATTGAAGAGACACTAATGAAAGAAATCTTGGATTTTGAATTTGTGTTGGAGAACGAAAGAACCCTCAACGTCACACTCTTTCGATTAATAAATCTATAAGGCCTAACTTTGCTTTTGATTGCATGAATTAATGAAGCCGAAAAAGAAATGTTATTTATTTAATTAATCCAATGAATATGCAATGCTTCATGGATTGGAATCTCATTCTTCACAGACTTTGGTTTTGGGTTTTGGATATTCTAATTAATTAAATGATTAATTAAAGATTAATTGTGGTCCAAATTAATTTGGATAAAGGTGCCAACTACAACTTCAATGTCTTTTTGTTTCATCTTCAATTCTTCATCCTTGTTAAGTGTAACCTAATTAATTTGAGTTGTTAATATATGCGGATGTGGTTGATATAATTTTTTAAAAGGTGTTTAAAAAAAAGGTGGTTGATAACTAAAATTTTTTAAAATAAAGTTTTTAATAATTTTTAGGATTTTATAATTTTGTTTTTGATAATAGATATAAACCTATCTTAAAAATTCTATCGATAATTTGATTCTATTTTTTCATATGTAATTCAATAAATTTTTCTTTTATTTTAATATAAAATTTATTTTTATATCAACCATTCTAAAACCTATCACAAACTGTTTCTTATACAAATTTTCTCGTTATGGTATCACTCTTCATGCTCAAAGGTTGGGATATTACAATTTAGTTATTATAATTAGCTTCGAATGAAAATTATATAATTACTTTAATAAGTTAATTTTTAAAAGTTATGTTAAGAAAAATATAATAAAATTTTTAAATAAAATAAGATATTTAAATAATTTAATATATTCAAATATTAAAAAAGTTTTATGATCAAAATCTTAAAATCTAAGTTTCTTTCTAATAAAAATAATATAATTTTTTTAATTATTCAAAAACTTTTTATAATGACAACTAAACAATAAAAAATAATTTTAGTAACATTTTTTTATTAGCAGTAAACTAAATTAAATAGACACTAATTATGATTAATAATCCAAAAAAAAAAAAGAATTATATTCTACAAGAATAATCTATTGTCAACCCTAAGGTTAAGTTTAAGTTTCAATTTTTACAATATATTTGTGGGTGTTATTATATATTAAGAGTTTCATATATACTTAATAAAAAATTAAGTAAATTATGGGAGTTAAGTAACTGAAAAAATAATATTATCTTCTCAAATCCTAAACTCACAAAGAAGAAGAAACAAAGAGAAACCAAGGCACCTTGTCTGTCTCCCTTCATAGATATCAACGAAGCATAATCCAACGACTGAGAATTCCTCCAATCAATTCGTCAAACCCATTTTGCGGAGACACGGAGCCGCACCCACCCAGTTCTTTGGAACCCAAAACCAAAACCCCACGCAAAACCATTTAACAAATGACAATCATTTTCTACTTGCTTCAATTAACCATGGTTATAGACAAAAATCAATTAACCTAACCACGGTTACTTATATATATACTCTCGCATCTTCTCTTTTCTTTCCTTGCTTCAATTATTCTCTCTTTCGTCCTCCTCCTCCTCCATTCTGGTGGTCTAAGAAATTAAAAAATCGAATCGTTTTATTTAAATTATTTTGTTTAGTTGCTGTTGCATGTGTCGAAGAAGAGATAAAAGATGAGTTGCAATGGGTGTAGAGTTTTGAGAAAAGGTTGCAGTGAAAACTGCATTCTTCGTCAATGTCTTCAATGGATCACCAGCCCACAAGCCCAAGCAAACGCCACAGTTTTTGTTGCTAAATTCTTCGGCCGCTCTGGCCTCATGTCCTTCATCTCTTCCGTCTCCGAATCCCAACGACCCTGTGATTCTCTAAAAAAATTTTGTTTTGAGCAGTGAAAAAAAAATTAATTTACTGCTTTGACAAGTTTTTGTTCGTGAAGATTCATGTTTGTGTTTGTTTGTTTTTGTTCGCAGCATTGTTTCAGTCGCTGTTATTTGAAGCCGTCGGACGAACAATTAATCCCGTTAGTGGCGCAGTTGGACTTCTGTGGACAGGAAACTGGAACATATGTCAGACAGCGGTGGACACAGTTCTCTGCGGAGGAACGCTGCATCCGCTACCCTACTCACTGGTTGCAGAATTGGATGACGTGTCAGAATCCGCCGTGAACTTTTACAAGTCAAGAGAAGATAAGTCGTCATTGGAGAGGAAGGTTGATTATGATGTTCTTGAACAGCAGCCCACGAGCGATCTTGATCTGGGTTTGACACCCAGTTTTCCGCAGCTGAAGGAGAAGCGTCGTGCAGAGACACCGTCAGAGGAGTCTGAAACGACAACATCTGTAACTGGGTCTGTGAATTGTAGTTCTGAGGGAGGAGGATGTGAGAGAAAGCTTTTGAGATTGTTCGTCTGAAACAGGATTTACCTTTGCACTGCGATTTGTTCTTTAATATGACTTATGTTTGTTTGTTTTTTCTATTTAAGGTAATTTTAAGAGTTTATGCATAATCTGTATTTTTCTGATTATCTTCTGGGTATTTAATTAGGCTAAATACAAATACAAATTTCCCCATTTTTTCAATAGTGAATAAGAGAAGAAATAGGGTTTTAATTTATTGATCTCTCTGAAGGATTATCGCTTCATAATAAAATACATATATATTTATTAGTAGTCTAATGATAATGATAAGTGTTCGGTTAAATTTCTTGTTACAATATTATGAGATCCTCTTATTATATATTCCATTTTCAAGAAAGAAGAGCTTAATTGCTTAAATGAGTAGGAGAGCAGCAATGCCAGTGAACCCCAAAGATATGATAGCAACCCGAGGTTGTGGTGAATGAATAATCATCAACCAGAATCATTAGTTGAACTTAAAAAGACCCTGCCTTTTGAGATGTGTTAAGAGTCATTTTTATTTAATTTCCATCTCAAAAAACCAATTGTTTTATATTCTGGACAGCAAACAATTCCCATTTTCACCATATCAAAATACTAATAAAGAGGTAAGCTGAGAAGAAAAAGAGGGATTCTTGGTGGGGTTAAGGATTTGTCATTTGTCATCATCGGCTTCCTTATTTTTTTGTTCTCTTGCGTTTCCTTTACAATCTGAAAATTAGCAAAATAGGAATCAGATAAATTGCTGATGGCTAGCAACTTGGGACAGTGGGGTTTCCATTCCAAAACTCAAACATGATATAATGAGTTTTGGTTTTTAGCCTCATCTTCCATTATTGCCGCTGCTAATCATCTTTCTATACTATACGATGCATCATTACACTTTCCAAATTTGACACCCTTTCCTCTCTTTTCTTTTTTCCCTCTTGTTCTGATTACCCTTTCTTTTATACATTACATATAATGTTAATTTTCTTTTTAGAATTATGATATTTTTATTATAAACAAGAGATATAATATTCAAAAGTATTTAATGGACAAACTAATTTTGGATTACAGGGATTTGAATTCTATATATTTACTTTAAAATTAATTTATTATTTTACCGATAATATTAATAAGAGAAAATTTTAAAATGCGTATCATACTTTAATTACATAATCTTATGACGACCGTTCAATTATACACCACCAACTCTTAATGATGGTACTGAAAATTGATAATTTTTTTAACTTTTAATTTACATTATAAACATATTTTTATTTTTAAAAATTATTATTTGTGTAAGATGAAAATGGGATAAATTATTATCTTTATTTTTTAAAACCATTTGTGACAATCAGTGAAATAAATTACCCAGCTGACTTTTTTTAATATTTAAATTACCAATTAAATTATAGTTAATTTATTATTTTAAGCCTAAACCAATCCACAACCAAATTTCTCGTTTTTGTCGAGAACGTGTACGTTGTAAAGAAATAAAATAAATATATATATATATAGTTATATATAATATTTATGAGTCTGTATGATTCCTTTGACTTATATTTTTTGACTTAATTCTACATAAATCTTTATTTATTAATTTACAAAATTCAATGTAGTTGTCTAGTTGAGATTACCAAGTTCTAGTATTAAATATTATTTTTTTACTTTACATTTTAACTATTAGATAATATATATTTAATATTAAAAATTTGTATTCTATCTATTTGATATTATGATTATTTTATTTTATTTTAAAAATAAATTAAAATATTTAATAATACTAATTTTGAATAAATTACACATATTTTTATTAATATTTAAAATTTAAAATTTTTTTATCTCATAACAATAATAATTTAAAAGTCACTATGAAGTTAATCCTTTAATATAAACTAAAAACAAAAAACAGAAGGAGAACCCACTCAATATTTCTTAGTTATTTAGTATCTTGAAAATGTTTGTGGTTTTGTGTACTACAATCTCTAAAGGTTGCATAGAATTCTCTCTAAAGCTGCAGCAATTGCAATGATAAAGGAATGGATGATAAGCAAGGCAATTGAGGGAGACATCCTATGGAGATATGATGAAAAGATTTGCTTCATTTGCATTGCATAGGATCATTAGTCCTTCTTTCTCTCTCCATCGCTTTTTTTTAGGGTTAGTCGTACATATTTGACCCATAATTCCAACCCACATCAATGGTCTCAAACATCTAAATTTCTTTTTACTTTTTTAATACCAAACCTCTCAAATTTAATCTAATATAGTTTGTAACGAGGGTTAAATTTTTGGTACAGTTTTTTTAATTATTTATTATTATTTAATAAATATATATCATCCCATAAAAATTTTAAATAAATAATATTATTATAAATTTAAGCGTGGGTCATAGTTATCATAGGATCGTTAATAATTAATGGCAATGAATATGGCGATTAAACGAACATGTTTTCTTTATTCTAATTCTAGCATACGGGAAATTGTGATTAATATAAAATAAGTGACAGAATGGTTGGTTACACCTAAAGCGCATGTTAGTGGTCGCCACTTGCGTTTTCAGTTCCCCATCAGCCGGAAGTACAACGTGAGCTGTCGCTGACTAGGTTTGGACAAACCGTCAATCGAGTGAACTTGTTTTTCAGCCTTTCCTACTAGAAGTGGATCCTGTCCGACCACCGACCGTCCCTCGTCTTCCTCATGTGAAAAAAATATATATATAAAATGAAAAAAAAAATTTATAAATTTATAATAAAAAAAACTGCTTCTAATTTATTTTTGAAAAATGTTTTTTCTTTCATAAATTCTTGTAACATATATTAAAAAGATAGAATTTTTTTTAATTTCTATCTAAATAATAATAATTTTTATGGGGCACGGCAGAGTCATACCCCCTTAGATTCTAAAATTTATTTACTACATCAACTTTTATGAATTTTCCTTGTATAAATGATGTAACACTATTATTTAGTACATAGATATTTGCCACATGAATTGCATTATTATGTCCCAGTGATTCATCTTTCATCATTTTACACGTTACATTTGATGTATTGTACAACTGAGAAATAGCCACAGAAATTGGTGCATGACCCAACAATCAATGACAGCGATTAATTGAGAAGCCAATTTTTTCATGGACTGAGAGGCCAGAAGCATGAGAGGTATATTATTTACCAAACTAAACGTTTGAAAACACAGGTCTTGGCCAATGAAAACACACACTTACTACTTACTAGTCAGCATCTATCTTCAACGTCGCTTTGTCCTTTCAAATTTCTAATATAGGTAGTTGGTATATATATATATATATATATATATATATATTTGACGAATTGTCACATATTACTGTCCTTCGGCCTAGACTGCATGATTGAACTGGGTTCATTAAATATACCGAGGCCCATGGTGGCCGATCTAGCACGCAAACATCACATCGGAAGATAAGATACAAGTACTAGGTGAAGAACTACATGATTACCAGAATGATCAGATGAATTTTACACGTATACATATACATATTACTTTCCTTTGGCCTGGAAAACAGGAATAAGAGTGCTTGTATACAGTTAATTAGTGAGAGGGAAAAGCTACATTCTGTAATTTTCTGATACAAAGGTACATGAAATACATGCATAGAACACCACAACCGGTTACGGAAATGCCAAACTAGAAGCCAAAAACTAGCTATTTAATAAATTCTTATTACCTCCGGTGCATCTCTATCCAACAGAAAAAGAAGAGGGTGGTTGTATCGTTAGAATTTTACGAGTGAGTGGTCAAATGATATCAGTTCTACACACGTGTTGTCAGACTGCTTGTAGTCGATACCCGATTCAGTTGTATTAGATGTGTTCTCAAGCTACAAGCCTTGATCTGTTGAAAGTAATTTTAAATAGTTTCTTAAGTGTATTAAATAGGAAATATATCAGAAAGACAAAACGGACAGCTCTATTTACCTGCAAGGCTGATAAGGTGGACGAAAAATCTTTACACCGCTCAAGTAAAAACTGTTCTTTTGCCGTCACATTCATTAGTTCAGCAATCAAGGAATTCATGTTTTCTACCTGTGAAGAACAAAATGGTTTAGTTTTTTTTGAGTAGATGACTTTCAGCCAACATATGAAATAGAACTTCATTTCCCACACCCTTGTTTCAACATTTAGCAAAGGCTTCAATACAATTTAATAGATTAAATCCCATCATCGAGGAGGATAATCCATTAAGACTTTCAAAAATGAGATCTGTGGAACTAGAAGCCGTTAGCAATAAGAATCACTCAATTGATGTCCATTGGTTGAGAGATGTAGAAACCTATAGTTTCGGCAATAATCTTTGCTCTCAGTGAGAGCTGCCTCAGCTACTCAAGAAGAAAGTAAATGTGTGATGGGAATAGCACATCATCTGTACAGGCATATAATACAATTCTAACACAGATAAATTTGTTTCAAAACTGACTAATCACGATATAGGGATAAAGAGAGAATTTAACCATTTGGCAAGATTTTATTAGATGGTCCCATTGATACTGTCCCATGCAAGTCTCTCTCATACTTTAGCTAAAATGATAGGGAAATTTTGATTATTTGGAGCAAGGGGGTCAGTTTATCAGACAGTGAAAATATTATGCTCAGTAGTCATTGTTCCTATTTTGTATAAGAGCACAGAAGATAACAAAAGAAGATAACTGGTCAAGCCAAGTCAGAATCAGAATAGATGATATCTCATTTGGTACTGGCTAACCATCTCAATCAGCTTCCTGCGGCCATGAAAATTAGTGGGATCATTCAATAAAATACCCCAAAGCAATTTCGTTCACTTAGGCATGCAAGAAAGTCTAGTAACAATCAATTGAAAATGACAGAGGCAAAAGAACAATTTGTAGATTATTGATTTGCCATTTCAGCTTTTGCTTCACAAAGAAGACAGAATTGATCTTACATAACCACAGAGATCTTATTTACAATAGTTTACCACTCTGTCATGCAGTTTCTTGCATGCATTGATATATCAGACTTGGCTTTTTATTGGCTATCAAAACAAAAAGAAACTGACAAATTTGATTTAGGGCCATCCACATTATCTAGGGTGACACTGATACAAGTTTCCTAGGTTCAGAGTGTGAATTCAACTTGCATCAGTATTAAGTCTCTTTTTTAAAAAAAGGTATTCTATTTTCTAAAAGGCACTTTCGTATCGAACAATTCATGAGGCTTTGTTTTGCTTTTCATCTGCTAATTTTTTATTTTAATTTGTTAAGATATAAAACATAATCAAACACACAGTATATAGTATTATTTCATAGTCTTATAGTGTTCTCGAATAAAGTTAAGTGGAATGCACTTACCTTTGATGACAGCAAGCATATTGAGGATCCCATTGCCTGCATAACATCAACTGCAGAACTGATAGCATCCTTCAGATTTTGGATATCACCCTATTGTGCAGAAAAAGGGAAAGGAAATTTAAATTATATTACAAAAAACAAAATAAGAGTCAATTCACTTTCTTTAAAAATATATATATTACAAAAAAGAATAATGGCAAGATCAATAAAAAGTCACTGATTGTTGAAGCAGTTAAGATAATTATTTATTTTGTTTGAAGAGAAAAGAAGTGGGCACATACTATTGCTTTTCCAACAACCGGAAGACGAAGAGTACTGGCCTTCAATGATTCAGTTGCTCCTAGCAGAGAATTAGAGTGATCTCTGTCTAGAAGAGCCCATTCTTCCAAATAAGGCATCTACAAATAACAATTAAGGAACAAAAAATACCGCTTATGTTATTGCATCTCCATTTGATGGAGGAAAAAGAAAGGAAAGAAAGAAAAAAAAATACGTATGTGTACTATTCAAGTATAAATCATCTAAAATGGTGTTTATAAGACATTCACATAAACACTCGCTAAACAATCATCAGCTGCATCATTTTAGCCCTTTGGCGCATCATTTTTGAACATCCATGGCTCCAAATTTCCATCTCTTAATCGAGAGAAAGGAGTATATTCCCTATGCCCTACACAAACCTTCACCTGAATATTAATGGCAGAATTGCCCTTTTAAATTATTATAATAAATTCCAGATGGCATCTGTCAGAAGAGCAAGATCATATGAATACATTTGCACAAACATATTATGATTAAATAAATGTAGACCTTTTATGATTTTTCAAACTATCTGTATGTACTTAATGTTTGCACAAACATGGCGGTGGATGAAATTTTTCTGACCTTCTTACAAAAAGAAACGTCAATTACTTAGAGAACAAACATAACTAAGATTATATAAGTTTGTGAATTAGCATTCTCATAAATTCTCGATTCTTTTCTTGGAGTCCTCTATATAAATAGTTGTTTGTTACTCCTGAACTGTAGCTGTATAAGTGGATAGTTTCTGTTAAGAAACCACAATTACAATTTCAATGGTATTTTAACAACCAGGCACACCATTTTGCATGAAGAATGTAAGACATAATCACATGACAAACATGGATCTCTCCTACTATGGATGCTAGCAGGATTTATAATTTTGCAACAGTGAAGCTCAGAATCTTACTTGTCCCTTCAGGATGGAAGTCAATTTCAACTTTTTCCTCAACAACAGTAACTTCATTCTTTTAAGAGTGACAGAATGCCGTAGTTCTGAGATTGTTACCCATGCATTCCACACATTTTTCTGGTACAAAGAAAGTACTTAAGATTATATAACCAATGGTATGAATAATGCTATTTCTCCGGGCTAGCTCAGCAACAGATCAACTTAAATCCATACATAATAATGCATCTAAAGACTATTGTATGGCAAAACTTTTCAGAGGGTGGTAAGAACAAGTTATAAAATTGAGAACATGCCAATTCACAATTAATACAAGAAAAACTTATAAAGAAATAGACTATCAAAATCAATCTTGAGGATTTTCTGTATACTAGGTGCATTAGAGATCAAACAAACTGATGTTAAGCAACTCAGGCAACTTGATTGAACTTCAATTAAGTGTGAACCAAGGTAGTTAATCAGTAAAGCCTAAGTACAAATAATTGCCTTACTAAAAAGCTACCGAACACCAATTTCCAGAGGGACAAAACCTTAAATTGAAGTAATGTAGATGCGATCTCATGAATCCTCTCATCATCTTCATTAGCACGACAATTGTAGGGTATAACCCATCCCCTTTAATAATTCTAAGATAGTAACATCTTACTTTGATTGTTAATATTTGTCACTTTTGCTTCACGAGTGTCCAATACCAAAAAAATGAAGAACAAGATCCTTTCAGTTTAGGCCAGTGGCCAAGTGAGAAAAGTTCAATTTCTGCAAAAAGGAAAAATTAAAGACCATAAACCATAAATATGAGTAGGGATGGAACCTTGACGGATCTTCCCCACACTGACAATTAACAAGAACAAAGATAGATCAAAAACCTCTTTAAAACTCATAATTCAAACAAAAAGAAGGGTCTCTAAGTCTGCAATCTTGCATTTATTTTCCTCATTATTGACAGAATTCATTTGAAACATGAAGTTCCCTGAGTAGAAAGGACTGGTGCAGTGGATATCAGAAAACTGATCAATCTTATGAAAGGCAACACAATCTTGCTATAAATAAAGAAGCAGACTAGGAAGTTTACAAAAATAACGTACTCCTAAGCAGAGTTATACAGACATAATAGACAATGCAATGCCATTCATTGAGGCATAAATGGTCCCACAGTTTTGCCACTGCATTGTCTTTGGCTTCAAACAGCCATGCACAGGATATTACGTCAATTAGAAATACTTAAGAGCTCCCACGATTCTCAATTTAATGCCTAAAAGCCACAAAATTCTACCAAGTTTTTTGATCATAACTAAGAGAAAATACTGCAACAGCTATCACACTATTTCCAAATGCTATTATAAGCAGAAAAATCTTGCTGTCAGATAAAGCAATAAAATGCTTTCACTACCTGCCAAGACACGACATTGAAAATTCACCCTTCTAATGTAAAATTTTAAGAAATAGAAGTTACAATGAAATACTCCAAAGAAGTATCACACAGGCACAATAAAAGCCATGTAATCCTTCCTACAGGCACAATCTACCATTACTGCTATCAAACTCTCCATTCACTCAAAAGACTTTTGTAATCATTGAACACTATTTTGAATCACCTTAAGGTCCTTTTATCTCTAAATTATTCACACCATGAACAAAATGCCTGTGCTACCTACCTAGACATCAAATTGAAAATTCACCCTTCCAATGTATAAGCTTAAGAAATTAAATTTGCAGTGAAATACTTCAAAGAAGATACCGCATGAGCACAATAACAGCCATGTAATCCTTCCTACAGGCAATGCAGCATCTTTTATTGAGACCAAAGAGTTCTAGAGTGAAAATCTACTCTGCTATCAAGCTCTCCATTCAATCAAAGATGGAATCATTGAACACTATTCTGAATCACCTGAAGGTTACATTCTTCAGACTATGAGCAAAATGCCTATGCTACCTACCTGGACATCAGGTTAAAAATTCACCCTTCTAATGTACTAGCTTAAGAAATTAAATTTACAGTGAAATACTCCAAAGAAGATATCACATGGGCACAATAATAGCCATGTAATCCTTCATACAGACATTGGAGCATCTTTTGTTGAGACCAAAGCTCTCTACAGGTAAAATCTATCTTCACTTGCTATCAAACTCTCCATACAATCAAAACACTCTATAATCACCGAACATCATTGTGAATCATCTTAAGGCCCTTCCTTCTCTATGTTATTCACTCCATGAATTCTCAAATGAATACCTAAACGCCCTGCTTGACATATATAAACTCCTCCATAGGATGCCATATGTATTAATGAAGTGCAGACTTTATTTTTCCAAAACTTTACAATTCCATTTATCATAACAACTATATAATGCCAAATTTGATGTCAACTGAACGACAGTTCAACAAATAATTGGATTTCATCAAACAGAACTAATATGAAATTTTCTTTCTTATTTAACTATATAATGGGAAATATTCTAAGCTAGAGTGGTTTTCACAAAAAGCAATCAATTAGTTAAGTAGAGGAGTGTCCAAGATAAAACTCAATGAGTGCAAATCAAATGTAAGTGAGCATCAACTGAAAACCACAAAACATTCATAGGCAAAAAGCTTACCTCTGCATTCAGCCGCTGCACCATAAAGGTAGCATCTGCCCGAGCATTAACAAACCTCCATTGCAAATAACGGTTATATAGAAGCCTCAACACATGCGCATCAACAATTCGATCTTCTCCCATCTTCCCTCTCTTTAAATCCACAGAAAAGCTAAGAATGGAAGGTGTATTACCAGAATTCCCACTCAAAACACTGCCAATTGCATTTCTCATTCTAGCAGGACTAGGAATGCCTCTTGATGGAGAAAAACCAGGACTATTCCAAACCTTACTAGGAGAAGTAGGCCTAGTGGCTCCCCTAATAGGTGAAGCCATGGTTCTTGGAGACGTATTCACTGCACTATCACTTGAAAATCTTTTTGATTGCAATAATTTTGATGGGTTACTGACTCTTGACCCCAGGCTAGTGGATAAAGGTGACCCTGGATCTTGTAATCTTCTCAACCGGCTATTAGTTTCCTGCCAGAATCTAGCAGAAACAACAATGCCGCGAGCACCATTTTTCATTTTTGAAATGAGACCACCAGATTCTGGCACTCCAGAAGTGTTGGTGCTACCAGATGACACACTATCAGTATCATCAGATGTTACAAGATCACAAGACTCGTTCGTCAACAAATTCCCATCTTTGTTTTGCTTAGCATTATCTAAATCCAAGCTTAATCTACTCTCATTTTCAATCACAGATTGGTTCAATGACTTAGACACCACCCCAGATCCAACCCTAACCAACTTCCTGCCTTCAAAACTACAATCAAAACTCCTTGATAAGGGGTTAGAACCCGGATTCCCTTGCCGGGTCCTACTCGGCCATGGCTGATCTCTCGCTGGAGTGGCTCTTCTCCTATCTGGAGTTGCCTTTGCTTTAGTCTTACTAATGGGAAGCGAAAAGGCCTCACCTTGAAAAGAAACAGACAAACTCCTTGTTGAAGTAATAAGCATCTTTGTTGCTGTCGAAAGTTCTTGACTTGCATTGCTTTGTTTAGAGCTCGGAGCTGGAGTTGTTGGCCTCGGAGTACTAGTGCTGCTTAAAGGTCGCCTTCTATCCACAGAGTGTGATCTTTTAGGCCCTGCAGAAGGAAATGTACTCTGCACAGTTGATGAATTTGTGGAGCGAGACAAAAGCGGAGAAGAAAATCTCTGACTTTGGCTCTTTATCGTTGGTGTAATAGTTGTTGTAGAATATGAAGATGAAGAAGAAGAAGGAGAAGTTGACAAATATCTGGAAGAAACTTGTCTTCCTCTGGGGTTCCTAACACCACCATTATGTGCATTG